>BQNB010005192.1:0-95611 GCA_026074375.1 Tanacetum coccineum
TAATAACTTTATAACACTTACTTGATGTAAACATTTAATTGTTTGATGCCTGTTTACGTTAAATGCTCATTTTTAGTTTACGCGATTTAACTTAACGATAAAAATTAAAACTAAACGCGCAAAAGCCTAAAAATAAATAATGGAATAATTGAAGTCATAAAATGACCTAAAAATGTGAAATGTTACAGTCTCCTCCCGTTAAAAAATCCTTGTACCCAAGGCTCAAGTCGCGACACTTGACGAATGTACGGGTTTAGTGAAGAGATGTGGATATTTCTTTTGAAATTTGTCTTCGCGTTCCCATGTGAACTCAGGACCCCTCTTAGAGTTCCACGAACCTTGACAATCAGGATACAACTTTGCTTCAACCGTTGGACTTCTCGATCCATGATTTCTATAGATTCCTCCACAAAATGGAGCTTATCATCAATATGCAGTCCATCCAACGGAATGGCTAATGGTTCATCGGAATAACAATTCTTCAAGTTGGATACATGAAACGTACTGTGAACCCTGCTCAACTCTTGAGGAAGCTCAAGCTTGTTAGCAACGACTCCAACTTTAGCCAATACCTTGAAAGGTCCAACATACCTAGGGTTTAACTTCCCCCGTTTTCCAAAACGTACGACCCCTTTCCAAGGTGAAACCTTAAGCATAACTCTATCTCCAAATTGAAATTCCATTGGCTTACATTTTAAATCGGCGTAACTCTTTTGTCGGTCACTGATGACATCAAATAACGTCTATTTTATAGCATCATTTATCCCATGTTATTAACCCATTTTGTATAGTTATTGCAAAGAATTGTTACTTAATCGTTTATATTTGAGAATTGCAGTAATTATGGAGTAATTGGTGAAAGTTAGCAAAAGGCGAGCATTCTGGAGCTTAAATGAAGATATTTTAAAGATTACTATTCTGAAGACTAATACGCCGTATCCATCAATGAAGATACGGCGTATCCGTGCCTGCATTCACCAAAGACCACAGAAGGATAAAGATCAATACACCGTATTCAAGATATAGTATTTAAATATTCTGGAAGATATCAAGCGTGGTCCCTACTCCAAGAAATCCCTAATACGCCGTATCCAACACTTGGATACGTCGTATCCAACCGACTTCCAGACCTTATAAATAGAAAACTCAAAAATGAGTTTTCAGTGTGCTAAATCATATTCTCAATACCTAAACCATAAAAGTCAATTTTCAGAGGAGAAAAAGAGCAGAAGAGGTCGAGCAACGTTATCAATTCCATAGGAGACAACGTGTAATTCCATATACTTTAGTAATCGTTCAGTTTTTGGTATCATTCGTTAACTCGGTTAGTTTACCTTGGCTAAATAATTGCTCTTGTATTTATTATGACGTTTGAAGGCTAATACCTTCGGGTATTAGCCATTATTATGAAGATCTGAATGTTTGGTATTTGTTTTTCTCGATTTCTTGATTTATCGTTGTATGCTTGTTTATGTTTATCAATTTATACTTGTTTACGCGCTTTTGTATGTGACCTATCATTCAACTGGATCTAGTGAAGCGGACCAAGTAGATCTAGAGTCCGGGATAGCTCTCCATATAGTGATTTATACATCTAGAATTATAGTTACATAAATATTGTCCTTCTAAGTCTGTGTCTAGGATACGCTTCGGGCTTAACTAGTTAATTGGATATTGCCAATGGTTTATTAATCGTGTTGACTAGCAGGTGACCTAGATAATTCAACAAGTAACATTCAATTCCATTGGATAGTTGGACAAGTGGACTACTAGTGTATAAATTGCCATTAAGCGGTAAGTGGGTAAAGTCTCTATGAGCTAGGGTTTAACAAGATCACCATTGCTTTAATCCCTAAGATAGATTATAATCAGCAAATAAAGATGCTTTATGTGGATGCTTTAATTGTGACAGAATTAATGTGTCTAGGTCTTAGGATGATGTAACGCCTAAGTCTTAAAAATGATATGCCACCTCGAGAGAAGAATTCATTGCACTTAATAAACAAACCAACTTTCTAATCGGATTAATAATGGTTAATACAGTTTTCTTATATAAGGTTCGACCGCTCTTTTATCTTTTGTTAATTGGCTTGCGTGGGTAAAAGTGCCTTGAATTGATTGTAGTCACCAACCAAACCGTGCCAGTCTCTTAGGCTGAAAACCCCCTTTTCCCGTTAGAATTAGGAACTAGGACTGACATAGGTTTAGAATAGAGTAGAATTAACATAGATTAGATAACCAAGATATTAATTAAATTGATAGATTTAACCTCGCTTTAAGTGTTCGACACCCTACTTACCACGAAACTACTTCTGATCGGGGTACACTGCCCGTTAAAGTGTTGTTTTTGGTTTAGTCGGCAAAATATAAATTTAAAACTTGAATCAATAAAATATACACCACACAACGACACATCATGTTTTTGGCGCCATTGTCGGGGAGTGAAAATTAATCTTGATTTTTATTTGATATTTTGGTTTTTAACATTAGATTAAGCCCTTAGGAGTAGTGTAGTTTAGAATTATTTGTATTTTTGTTTATTGTGTTTGTGTGATACGACGTATTCAGTCTTCTGAATATGACGTATTGGTTATTTAACTATTTTTCTAGTATGATTGTTTCAGAATGGATGATCCCAACGTGACTATGGAAGAATATATCAAGCTTGAAGAAGAAAAAGCTCGTAGGCGTGGTCGAGTGTTTAACTAGCAAACTGATACATATGGGAAGATCAGGATTGATGATGATCTTCATGACCTTAGCTCTGTGGAAGCTGACTTCCCAGCTATAGTCATTAACGAGGCCTTTGCACCATAGGATGCACTTCAGTACAAATCTTAAGTAAGTACTCCTTTCAACGATGAAATTGACTTTAGAATATCGTTTAAGAATGATATGCCACCTCGAGAGAAGAAATCATTGCACTTAATAAACAAAACAACTTTCTAATCGGATTAATAATGTTTACACACCCGTTCATAAGTCCATGAACACGGCCCAGTGCAATATCAAACCAAAGACATGACTTGAATTATAGTGACCGTATCGATCCTGAATGCAGTCTTGGAATGTCTTCTTCTCGAACCTCAAACTTGGTGGTACCCTTACCTCAGATCGCTCTTTGAATAAATAATCGACCCTGCACTGGTCGGAAATAGGTCATCGATCTATGGGAGTGGGTAGCGTTCTTCACGTCAGTATTGTTTCAATTCCTGAAATCGATGCACATCCGAAAAGACCCATCATCTTTTCAACAAACAGAACTGAGCTCCCCAGGTAAGAACTTGGTCTTATGAAGCCTTTGTCCTAAGTTCCTGCAGTTGCTCCGCTAGTTCCTTCATTTCGGACGGTGCTAATCTATATGGTGCCCGGGCTACAGGTGTAGCACCCGGTACCAAATCGATTCGAACCCACTTGTCCAGTGGTGTTATACCCGCAAGTCCTAGGAAAGACTTTATACATGAATTTCTTGAACACTGGCACATCTTCATTCGTTCCTCTCTTTGACTTTCTCGTCTTGGTTGCGGGTGATATTTGCTAAGAATACTGACACCCCTGTTCGTTAAATCACTCTTAAGCCTTAGCAAACGAGATGATGTTTTAAATTCGGGTCCGTGTTTATTGCTGCTTCCGTCACCACGAACGATTAAAATTTCGTCTCCAAAAGGAATACGAACGATCTTTTCCGCACAGACAATAACGGCATGGTACTTTGCCAACCAATCCATACCAATTATTACGTCAAAACTACCAATTTTCTATGGGCCATTAGGTCTATGTGAAAGATGATTAAGAGGTTTAATGTACAACCCCGGATAATAGTGTTTAATCCAACTATTCGCCCGTCGGCTAGTTCGACATTATAATTATGATCTAATGCAGTCGGAGTGATAATAATTCGAGAGCTAAATGCGGTATCAAATAAAATAGATGCATATCGGTTATTTAGGAGAAACGTACCCGTGACGACATTGGTTGTCCGGTTTGCCCCTCGCATTGCCCACGGCATACACCTTTGCCTGAGCCCTGGCATTTTCTAGTCCTGGATTAAACACCGTTTGTTATTGTTCCTTTAATTTAGGCATCCTTCTTGAAATGCCCTTGAGCACCACATTCAAAACAAGCCCTCTGATTAGCCCCAGTGTTGACATTTGGGGGACTCCTGCAGTCACGACCTAAATGACCAAATCGGTTGCACTTGCTGCATTTGGGAGCACAAGGACCCTCATGGTGATAGTTACATTTGGAACACAGAGGTTTAGGCCCTCCGTATGGTCTCCTATCACCATTTCCTGCGATAAAGCTCTCCAGAGTTTTGTCCTCTTGTTTGGTTGCTGATTCTGGTTGTTCCTGGCAGTGTCATCAGACTTTCTTTTGTTGTCAGCCTGACGTTCAGCCCAAGTGTTGATCTTTTTGTCCATGAGTTCAGTGGCGAACTCAATGGCATCCTGCATAGTTTTTGGCTTAGTCGCCATCACACTGCCATGGATCGTGTCGGGCAAGCCACCAACATATTTCTCAACTTGGTCTATTTCTTTCGGAAACATTCGATCGCACATTAGTGCCAGGTCTTGGAAACGTTGGCTATAGGCTACCACATCGTTACCCTTTACCTTCAAATTCTACATTTCGAACTCCAGTTTCTTTAATTTTCGCCCGTGGGCCAGAATTCTGTCTGTCATCATCTTTTTAGTGATCCTCCATGTGCATTTGCATGGGCAGCTTCCAGGAGGAGTGGGTCTTAACATGGGAGTTCCAAAATCCACCATGTAAGAGCATTTCCTTTCGAGGTAACACGTAGCAAATATGACCTGGCATAGCTTATTGTAACAGTTGCTTATAGCTGTAAACAGACTCCATCATTCAAACCACTAAGTGAGTCCAACAACTCCTACAGTGCCTTAAAGTTCAAAGGGGTTGGTGCCTTTTAGGAAGTCCGGGTAGGAGCATTCACGAGCAACAGTCACAAGACTACAGCACCCCGTTCCTGAAGTATGGCCTATCATCGCCATTTCAGAGTTGCATCAATCACGTGCTACCAGTGCAGCTGTAGACGCCTTCGTTTAATCCATTGGCCTGAATTTGGCGTTGGTGACAGATGAAGTGGTTATGAGTGTCTGTCTGTGACTGGTGGGGGAGTTGTACCTGGGTTTAACCTCGTGGGCCTTCCTCTTGGTGCCATTTTCTTAAATCACAAGAAAACATAATACCCGTTAGATTTCAAAAATCTTAACCATAACCCGATGTATACATAATAAATAAAACGAGATCACAACACATGGTGAAATACACAACAGTATTGAAATTAACAAATCGACATTCATTCACAATAAATTCGATTTCATATAAAACATAATCCATCCTTTCCATATATAACTTGGGAAAATAATACATGATTGGTTTAAATACAAACGATCACAACACTTAGGTTACAAGACAAAATAACCTAAAGCCATACTAGCCGAGATATACTCGTAATACTTAGTAGGCTGTACAAAGTAGCCGATACATGAACAAAAGATCTAAACAGAGTAGCTAGACAAAACAAAAGATCTATACAGTCTGCTAGCTGGGAATAACCCATAATACTTAACAGACTGTACAGTAGCTACAGTCATAACCCAGTCTAAGAACTGCTACTGGCCTCCTCTGGTAGCTCTGGCTCTGCAGGATCCTTAGCAGGTCCCTGCTGTCTCTGAAGCTCGATCATCTGAGTCTTGAGGCTCTTCACTATCTTTAGTGCCTCCACTAACTGTCTCTGTCTCCGATGGTCTGCTTTCAGCAGATCTGAAATCACCGTCTGTCTCCTACGGTCTGCTGCCTGCAACTCAGCGATCTCGGACTGCTGAGCCATGACCGTAGTCCGAAGTGATATGCCCTCGGAACGTACCTGATCGCAAGCATCCATCGACTGTGCCCAAGCGGCACGAGATACTCTGGCCTCCTCCTCCATCAGAAGGGCAGTGCGTCTATGGAATGGCCTATCCCTGTACAACATGTTGACTCGGGCTCTAAGTAGAGCTCGGTCATGTCGTGCATCATCCAGCTGAGAATATATGATATCATCCTCCTGGTCAACAGTAGTAGCCAACTCAGTAACTCTCTGATTGACCCCCTCTAGGGTGGTCGGTGCAATCTCCTGGATGGCTCCTACAAGGTCATCCCATGTATCCGTAATACCATAGCCTAACTCTCTAGACGTCTGGCGTCCTGGAGCGGCATCTAACATATCAGCAAATCCATAAAGGTCTGCCCTAGCTGTGGTAGGTCCAACCTGCCTAGCAGCACCAGCTGCCGAACTCTCCCCGACCTCGTATCCAGGACCAGGAGTAGTACGACACGGCCTCTTACGAAGCGGTAAACAAATCTCAGGCATCTCAGTCTCATGAACAGGAGATGGTAGTGCATCTCTCTGTCTAATCCCAACAGCTAAGGATCTCAGAGATCCCTCAACATATGTAGGGTTATTGGGTGGTGATGATGGTATAGGTAATGGCGGAGAGGGTATCTGAGGAAGTGGTGATGAGTATGGAGAGAGAGGTAATGGTGGTGAAGTAGGTAAGGCTAACAATCTCTCAGCAACTTCCTCGGAGAGGAACGGTGCCGGCGCCTGGGGTCGGATGGACATCCTAGCCGTGACGCGATAAGCAAGGTATGGGTCCTGGTCAGCTGAATAAGCAACAGCTGCAGGGTCGGCAGGAGCTAAGTGCTCCTCCTCCTCTGCATCATCATCATCATCATCGTCATCGTCATATGGCTCCTCATCATCCCTGTCGTCTCCTTTGTCAGCAGGATAGTCGGCTGGATCCTCCTCAGGATCCTCCTCATCATCCTCCTCCGGATCCTCCTCAGGATCGGACTCAGGAATGTATCCCGGTGACTCAGTAGTAGGTGAGGCAGCAACAGGCAATGGCTGCTCCTCAGCCGGTAGGACATCGTCCTCTGGTAAGAACTCCGGGTAAACAGGCTCCGGAACAAATGGTACATAGATAGGTGAAGGTGGTGCCTGCTCTGGCTCCTCAGGGCCAGGCACGTAATCTGGAGACGGTGGATCCTGAAAAATAGGTCCTTCGGCTCCTGGTGATCCTATGTCAGATAGGTCCTCATATGGGCTGGATATCTCAGTATACGTAACTGTAGAATCTTCCGAATCCGACATGCTCGAAACTGAAAAATCAAAAGTGACTTATATAAGTATATTAATATAAGACTATTATCCTTATATACGTAATATATTATAAACACGTATATCAATTATGCATGTATATAGCCTAACCGACTAATGCAACAATTTGTATATGAATACCCCGTAAAAACCCTTTTGTATGTATGCAATGTTTGAAAACGGTTATAGTCCAGCAAAAACATTTTGACCTGGTTCTCTATAACCTTGGCTCTTGATACCAATCTGTAACACCCCCAAAATGGGTCGCAGCGGAATAAGGATCCGGGGCGTGTTACTTCAAGATCAACAGCACAAGATATATATAAGAACGACACAAAAGTCGTTTAAATTGATACATTGGATTTAAATAAAAGACATATTACAAAAGCTTATAGCTTTACTTGTTCTTTGTTTAATATTACAAAAGATAACATAGATTTCCCAAAACATGATGCACATAAATCTTTAACAGTGCAATCCAAAACATAATCCAATGCATCCTTGGCACCTCGTGCCTATTGACCTCCTGAAAACATTGCTTAAAACGTCAACAAAAATGTTGGTGAATTCATAGGTTTATGTATTTAAATTATGCAGGACCGCAAGACTTTCCCGTGATGTTACAACATATGCCAACAATCACAAAACCAGATTACTGTTGCACTAAGCTCATGACACTGAAGCTCAACCTATATTTGCTATTTTAGCAGTTATTTTGCCCGTACAGATGTTGTAACCCGCAACATCCAAGTCCGACATGGTCAACGTTCGTTCCCCAACGTTCGTTCCGGTGATAGCTAACACCCTCCAAAGGGGAGGTTAATTCCCAATAGATTGTTTTTATAACATTCACGCTACTTATGTAATTATCAACTACATTTATGCAATTGTACAGTTCATGATAATGGGCTCAGGGAGGGTTTATCGCTACTTAGGCAAAAACATAATCAATATACTTTTACACTTGCGTTCTAATTTATAAAACAATGCATCGTTCTCACCCCAAATAATAGTAATCAGTAAAAAAAACTGTTAAAGTGGGGCTATGAACTCCACCTTGAGTACAGTTAGTCTCAAATATCAACAAATAAAACATCACGGCAAGACGATAAATGCAACCTATTTAAATTAAGGTCGTATAAGTACTGAGTACTTTAATTAATAACATTGAATATAATCTTATAGTTGTTACATCGTACTATCGTTCGGGCTATCATAATTAAAGAGGTCATGACATGACGTACGAGGAGTTAGGACACTTTAAATCGTAAATCCAACAACTCGTCGATACGCCATCCGAAGAGGCCTCATTATGAAACTCCCTAGTATTATAGCACTTTGATAACCACTCAATATTCTATATAGCATAATCACGACTAATGGTTCTTATTTAAAATAATATTTATAAAGTGAAAACGTTTATAAATATACTTTTCGTAAAAATGACCTAATTTGGTCGTTTTAAGCCCGTTGCTCGCGTTTCTTACGTCCACGTCTTCGTAGTAAGACGAGTGATCAAAATATTATATTTTCAAGTTTTTGATATTCTGCGATGAATAGTGTTTTTACTATTCACAACAGCTATATACTCGTTTTTAGTTTTAATTAGCTTAAACTTGTAATCGTAATAACTTATTCGTTTTAATCCCGATTTTAGTGATTCCTTCGAGTACGTCTTTGTTATTAAAAGATGTATTATATTTTTAGTTTTTAAAGTTAATCCCATGGTATGATTAGTGTTTCTCTGTTCATAGTTTATAAAATTACTTTTATAAACTTTAATTATCGTAAACTTCGTAGTTTATTCGTTATAGTTCCGTTTTTAGCGATTCTTTCGAGTACGATCTCGTAATTAAAAGTTATATCATATATTAGATGTTTTAAAAATAAAAGTTGCTGTAATGAATAGTAACTTTTATAAAAATAGTTTTATAAAAGTATTTATAGTCGTAAACTCGTAATTAACGTATCTTTTTCGTTATAAATCGGTTTTTCAAGTTTCTTATCATTTTGGAATCGGCATGAGGGGCGTTAATTTTTTTAATTTTATAATTTGGTCCAAAACCTACTGTCTAAGTGTCGAAATTTACACCCCTTTATTATCCATTGTTTACTTTTTATAGAAAAGCTTATTTTTGTATTTTTCAATAGTAGTTTATTATAGTACCCTATAACTATATGTAACCTATGATGATACTTTTATAAATGTCGGATTAGTCCATATATTTTTCATTTTCCAGATTAAAAGTTATTATATTACTTTCATTATTTTCACATGTGAAGATTGGAAACCTTATAAAAACCCTAATTTATCCTACAAAATGTTATATACTTAATCCATAGGTTAACAACTTCTACTATTTATTTTTCAAATGATATATGCCAACATATGACATAAGAATAAGTGCTAAATTATAAACTTAAATGAAACTCATTTTATTTATTAAAAGTCCTTTGTGGCTGATTATAGACATATTTATATTATAACACATAAAAATCATAAGAAGTAAGTATGGAAGGATTACGTAAGACCTTAGTGATAATGTATGAGTATAAGAAATGAAATGCTAAACCGTGTTTAGACTCAAAATCAAAGCTTACAAGCTGTGTATAACCCTAGATTAGGGTTTTTTGAATCTCTAATTTCCTTTTCTTCCTTAATCCTTGCAAATGATGAACCAATGCTTGCAAACACCTTAGTATGCCTTAGGATTGATGTGTAAAGGATTGTATGGATTGTATAAAAGTTTTGTATGGTTTGATTATATGAGCTTATAATGCCGTGGGTTTTGGAGAGAAAGGGAGAAAGAAAATGTGAAATTTTGTTAAGTGTTTAAGAAAGAAAGAGTGCATGCATGCTATATATAGTCAATATTATCTAAACTAAACCGAACAATGGTTTCTTTAATTCCCTTGCACAAGGTTAAATTGCCAAGTGGTTCATGGTGTAAGAGATGGTTCCTGTGATCTTCTATAATATCTGATTTTTTTAGCAAGTTGATAAGTCTTGGTCATAACTTGAAAATTTCGGCCACATATACTTTTTATGCGATGTTATATTCTAATTATTTTGGGTATGGGGTGTATTCGTGGGTATTCGTTTAGGAGTAGATAGTTAAGATTTGGTGCTTCCGGGTATGCAGAAACGCGTTTTTATCGTGAAGCGTAAGCATTTTACGTAGCAATAAAAATATAGATGAATATGTTTATTATTTATCCTTATAATATTCATATTACATCTTGCTTGTGTAAAAAAATTTATCGTTTATGCCATGTTTACATTGAATGATCATTTTTTGGGTTTTTTTTTACCGGGGATTGAACTTACGTTTGACGGTTTTAGAGCAATACTCGGTAATAACACTCTAAAAATAAATTGTGAATTACATAATGTCATACAATGACCTAAAACACGAGGTGTTATATGTATTCTACACATTTTAAACACCAATCAGAATGCAGAATGATAAACTAAACTAGCTAGTACAAAATTAATCTTAAAATGCTTATGAAACAGATCTAATGCTCACAAATTCAAACTAATTTCCTGCAAACTTGTTAAAAATTATATCTAACCTAACAACAACCTTGAATCCTATCTTTATAAACCTAAATATGAAATGTAAGATTAATTTAAAGAACCAAATGGTGTCTAGTACTGCTTGACCGAAACACCCCTTTAAACTGCTTATTTCCATATTCAGCTTATTAAAATAAGGATTAAGGCTAAAATCTTAGAGACCAGAAATGACAAGCTATAAACAGACATAATGATCAATATTAAACAAGCAAATAAGCAGGAGCAATAAGCTAATCATCTATGCTAATATTCTTGGAATTTTAACTATTTTATAACTATAACTTGCAAACTACGAATCAAGCTAAAAATTGAACTCAAATAGCATCTAACAACAATAACAAGCACTATTAAGTAAATCTAAACAGTAATAAGCAAGCAAAAAGCAGTATTAAGCTAATTAGCAGAATTAAAGCTTTAAAAGGAAAATTTGAACTTACCAAAACCTCTGCACAAAACAAGGCTATTAAATTGCTCAATGAGCTTTTCAACAAGCTCCAGCTTGATAAGCTGGTGTGGTCTTGGAAGCCCATCCACAACTGGCTTCCCTTCCAAAAATAAGCTGAGGTTAATTTGGAGATGAATTAAGCATTAACAAAGCTCAGTTAAGCTTTTAAATGCTTAATTGAGTATAACAAGCAAGATTAGTAAGAGTAGCTTAAAAGGAACTTATGAGGAGCTTATGATGTATTTAAACAGAATTGCATTAAGAAAGAGCTTGAATTAAAACCTAAAATTAAATGAAACTGAGTTTTATTGAAACTTTTAAGAATTACAATACGTAAAAAGGTAAATTACATGAAATTAAACTTTAAGCTGGAAAATTAAACTATAAGCTACCCTACTCCTACTCCTAAGCTAGATATTGAACTCTGTGTGAGGAGGTTTCTTTATATAGGCAAGAGGTGAGCTTTCTCTGAGTGTGAATTATTAAGTAACCTCCAAGCAATATATCTAAGCCCTTCATTTGATGTAAATTCCTCAAAAAGTGAGGGGGTGGCGAGTTGATTTATAGTGGGTGAGAAGGGGTGAAAATGTAAATTGTAACCAATCATTATGTCATCAATTGGCCAATCATTTGCCTCCTCTTGAGCTCACACGGATCGTCAAATGCAAAGCAGTGGATCAAGCCGTTGACATGTTAACACGTGTGATTCTGATTGCTTCCTTTGTAAGCAGTGGATATCGTCCGTTTGATTTGTTTCTATGAATTTGAAATGAGTTGAAGATATTCCATTTAGCCTTGCCACGCGTCCAAAGTTAACTCGCCCTTCCTTTTTGAGTGCGCAAGCACGTGACAATTGATGAATTAATTTCCTGAGCATGTGCCTTCCTTTCTTTAATTCTTATCATACCATTTCATTTATAAATTTGTAACTGATAGAGTATTAAGTTAATTGGGCCATGAGCTTTTATTGGGCTGAAATTGAATTGGGCTGGCCCAGCCCAATAAAATGGGTTACGGGCTGGCCCAATAAAATCTGTAGGCACTGTTGGACTCGTTTTCTCGCGCTCTTTCCGATCTCATGCTTGGTTTTTTCCGGGTTTGTCTTTATTTTTTATCCTTTTCTTGATATTCGTACCTGCACATACACAAACACAAAAACAAGCATATATTTGTCATTTTAATTATGTTTTTGGTCTTTTGGGTTCGTTTTTCATGGTAAAAAGTATGTATAAAATAGCAAATACCAAATTCCCCCATACTAAAGTATTGCCGTGTCCTCACGCAATGTAATAAATACCCGCTTAAAACTAAAAATTCCAACTCCCCCAAACTAAACACCTTGAAAAGTAGCAAAATGCTCATCTAAAGGAATTAAGGAATCAATAATTAAGAAACGCCCCGTTTTTCCATTTTCAACATTTTTCCTTTTTTTTTAATAATACTTAGGATCATGGAACAAGCAAAATAAATTCATCGCCCGCAACTTTCACTTTTCCATACTAAGCTTAAAAAAACAAGATCATTGTCAAATACAAGTCATGATACTAACACTACTCATAAATACTAATTGTGTACTTACTTTTCCTCCCAAAAACAAGATCATTGTCAAGTATCAAGTCATGATCTAACACTACTCAAGTAAAATATTTTAATTGTGTATACTTTTATCTTCCCGCATATAGGATACCTAAGTTTGTATCTAAGAATTTACTTAAGTCATATACCCGAAGGCTATTTTAAAGACTTAGTTTCGATATTTATTAAATCCGAAAATAAGCGGACGGTTGAAATAAATTTAGCTTCACCCCTATATCAATGTGAAAACCGTTGAAAGTGAACGAAATAATTGGCTTACTTGTTTCTTTTAGCTCCTATAATTCATGTCATATACCCTAAGGCTCTTTAAGACATAAATCAAGTAATATTATTTACACCATATACCCTAAGGCTCTTTTAGGTGCAAATAACTAAGCAACATTTTTTAATCATTAATTTTATAAGTACCATATACCCTAAGGCTCTTTAAGGTACAAATAATTTCATGATTGATGAATTATTACTATTGAATATACCCTAGGCTCTTTAAGGCAAAAGTAGAATTAAAGGATTAATCTATCATACTCATATACCCTAAGGCTCTTTAAGGCATAGAAGGAAAAGCAATAAAATGTGAATGCATATATAAGCCAGAAAATTCGAATCATCGAACCATCCATGCACACCAACCTCCAATCTACAAAGTGAAAGTTATTATAATGAAATTAAATTGAACCAGGACAACTACTTATTTATTAAAACATTTATGAAATATAAGTGAAAACAAGGCTAATAGGAGTAAAAAAGCCACAATTAATACTTATGAGCCTTAAAAAGAAATCCAAACTATTACCCGTTTAATTAAATGACTTTATACTCGAATTGACTATACATTTCTCGTTATTCGTATTTAAATTCTCTAAGAAAAGACTTGCGAATGCTCTTAGCTAGCGAATTAAGATCGGCACTGTATAATCAAGTGTCACATAGAATGGGCAACAATCTTTATTCTAATAATTCGAGATCGACATAATAGATAAGCCTACATAAGACTAGCAACAAACTCGATTTAAATATGTTAAGGAGAAAGCTAATGTATAAAACTGGTAGCGAATAAAATTTATTTCTCGTTCTCACCTTTATTTTCACCTTTATTTATGTTACAACACTTATTTCATAACTTTATTCCAACATTTAACATTTTTTTTCACTTTATCATGCACAAAAATTTTAAATTTTTGCTATTTTCACACAAATCACATATTTTTGGTGGAAAACGGGTTACGTGAGAACAACGGCCGCAGGTATAATCAAATCGATAGATTCCCCCCATACTAAAACTACACATTGTCCTCAATGTGAGATTGATACCCCCATACTAATTTCAATGCATAATCTTGATATAAAGGGGTCTCTACGCAAATCTAAAGCCGTTTATTAAGTATGCTAATAGATAAACGTTAGTCGATAAGATTTAGGATATCGGATTCCCAATATAAGCATGCTAAGGATTTGAAGAGCGAGTGAACGATGGACAAAACACCGAGCACGAGAGCCTTCAAAATCCGGGCAATCCTGGACAATCATCACAAAACACGAAACACGAGAAAGAAAGAGGCGAGCCTCCTCAACACACTTATTAATAAATATTAATATACTACTACTACTAAGGATAAGCATGGGGTGCCTCCCACGAAGCGCTTGTTTTTGTGCGAGTCACTAGCTTGACTCTCCCCATATCATTGTGAAATTAGGGATGAAACAAGTGGAAGAGCAAACTTCCATTGGACATTTAAATGCCACCGGCTCTAGAGAAAAATGAAAAGCGGAGATGCCGGGGTCAAAAATGATATCCTCACTCCCGGAGGAGAGAGGAAAAGGAGAAACCACCGGATAAGTGAAATAAGGAAGAAAAGTTCGGATAACATATGTGAAGGAAAGATAATGGCGATCCTCAAAGGTTAAGCTCTCATATGTAGGAGAAAAAATTTTCTCATGAATCCCGGGGTCGAAAACTTTGACCATAATTTTCAAATCATTACTTAAACTTCTCGGATCATGATCTAAAAACACCTTCGGAGGAAGACTAAGGGTAATATTATCACTAAGCAAACTCTCAAGATAGTGTATATCTCCTTCCGAATCATGATAAAAAGCATCGATCTCATCAATATCGTCTCCTGGGTCGACACATTCATCCTCATTTAAATCGGAAAGAGGTGTGAAAAGACCCGACTCATCAGTTGGAAACATAAGAATCGCTTGGCACTTGATGTCCACTAACATCTCATCAAAAATAGATTTATTTCACTAGAAATTTAAATCGTTGTCAAAATTCGAAAGAGGTTCGAGTAAATTTTAACATCTAATTCCGAACGTCCTCCATCGGATAAGTGACTGGTCATCCAATAGAGGTAAATCGTCATTTGAATTGAAAGAGGGTTAAGAAAAGTCAAGGATTTTTCACAAAATAGGAGAAGAAAATCATCACTCGAATGTAAAACGCTCCCACTATTCAATCTAGAATGTACTCCGTGACTCTCGTGGGATTGGAACAAGTCCTCAACACGAGACTTTAAGAATTCGTCTAATTCTTTCAGAATAGTGCTAAGTTCCTCATGTCCCCATTATATAAATTCCTTGGGGAGGGTAGATGCCTCAACGGTAATCGATTTCACAAAAGAATTGTTATCACTCAAGTACAAGCATCGTTAAATTCAGAGAAAATCTCAAAGTTGATCCGTTTAAAAACGTTCAAGAGGAGGAGAATTATCACAAGAAGGCACATCACATGTATCGTCGGAAACACCCTCGAACTCTCTTGGGATTGGGACGAGGTTCTCGACACTAGACTTTATTACTTCGTCTGATTCCGTTTCTGAAATAGTGCTAAGATGCTCGTCCTCTATACTTAGAGAGTACTCAGGTTCTTCAGTTGGTAAATCGGGTGTGATTGCTTTAGACGAATTCTCTAAATATTCCTTAAATTGAATAGAATACTCCTCATCATCATTGTCATAAAAGGTAGGATGATTCCAACTTAGACAATTAATATATTTTGATTGCTCCTCACTTATAATTTGCAAATCTTTAAGAAGTTAATGAAGCAATTCTTGTATATCCTCTGGTTTAGCATGCTGAATTTCAGAAAATTTCATCCCCAAGCTAGCAGAAAAAAAAAATCGTTGGTGTTTCTACCAAAAGAATATACGATAAACTTCTTTAAAAAGTTTGTAATGATTTCATTAGGTCTTCTTTGGCTTGCAAAATTTCCACACTCGTTTCTTGAGGAGGTTGAATCACTCCTTCCACAGCGGATATCACTAAACTTTTTGGTTCTCATTACAAAACTATAACAAATTACTCAGGAGTTGATGCATGTCGTAATACTGCCGGTGGTTGAATTTGGTCAAAACCGAAGAAATTAGTATAAAAACTTTTTGGTTCAACGGATTGACACCAGAAAGTCTCGTTAGGACCCCCGCAAGTATCACAACAAAGAAAACTTGGTGAATGTGTGATAATAATATCATTATAGTATGTTGATTGTAACACGATTCCTGAACAATATACAAGATCGGAATCGTGTGGACAATCCTAGCCATAATGAGGAATGTTTTTCCACATAACTCGCACAAGTAGTCTCGTACTGGGGATATTGGGAGTATAGTTATAAAAGTTCAGAGAATCGTTGTACGAATTCGAATTTGGATCACAAGCGGATGAATTTCCAGCTCTCGAAGCGCAAATCAAACAAAATCCACCATTTAACGGGCTTTCACACTCGCAACAAGTGACTGGCTTTCCATCTCCATAAGTGCAGTTCATACAAGTTCCATCATTAAGACTGAAACCACACTGCTGGCACGTACAAAGATAACAATAGAAGCCAACACACGGTTGTCCACACCCCATACACTCGCTTTGTTCGAATGACGACATAATAAAGAATTAAACGAAATTAGAGGGTTGAGAAAATAAGAATTAAACGGATAAGAGGATAGAGAGGAATATTTTTAGATTTTTTTTCAAATAACACATAAGGAAAAATAATAAGAAAGAAAAATATTTTTGGTAACCGAAAGTTAAACGTGCACGGTAGCTCTCTAAAAATACGTACAAGAAAGCGGAGGAGCTGGTAAGCGCGAGGCGCTATTTAGAATAACCCTTCTCCTTTTGGGTGATGTTCTTAGGATCAAACCCGCCTTAAACTTTCCTTATAGCACTGTAACTCAAAGTGACCGTACAATGATAACAAAACGTTAATTTTAATATAAAAAAAAGAAAATTAGGAAGTGAAAAATACTTTTGTATTTTAATGGTTCTATATTAAAAAATATTCACAAATGAAAAAGTGAATACTTCACGAGGAAGGGACCTTCAAAAAACTATCATATAACGAAACACGATAATCGTAAACAACCTCCCCTGGCAACGCGCCAAAAAATTCTCTGTCTCCATATACGTATACTGAAATCTATAATATAGTCGGGATTAGTCAATACTAGTATAGTAATATTTTCCGTCGGATTCTAAGAAACAAACTTTAAACAAAGTATGTCCTCAAAAACCTCCCGGTCGTTTACCCTCGACCGAAGAGGTGAATACAAAAAACGTTTGCAGTCCTTGAACGCGCGATTTGAATTGATTAAAAAGTTAAATTGATCAAGGTTCTAATTCTACTTAAAGAAAGCGAATAAAAACAAGTAAAAACAAGTACACAACATATAAACAGAACAAAGAAATAAAAGCATAAAACGAAAACGGTAATAAAAGAAAACGCACAAAAAACAAGTACTAAAATTAAGACCTACGAACGCAAATTTAATTTCTAAACCTAAATTATGATAAAAGAAATTTTTAAGAAAAAGAAAATTATTTTTCTATTATTTATGAATTTTTTAAAGTTTTTAATAAAAAATAAATGATTAAAAATACAAAACTAGGAATTAAAAATTTAAGAAAAATACTGAAAATTGCTTATCTAATAAAGAACACAAGAAAAATACTATTTATGAAAAAGCTTAAACGTATAAGCCTGGAAAAATTCGATAAGCACTCGAAGTGCTTATTAATTTAAGAGCTCAAAAAGGTGTTAAAACAAATGAGTGTGCACCCTTGGACGTAAAAGTCCCAAGGGCGCAGTTGGTATGAGGTGTGTGTGTTGAGGTGTATAAAAGGTTGAATGAGGTTGAGGTCATGGGTTCGAGCCTTGCTCACCCATGACTTCCTTCGTTCCCTTTTTTTTATTTTTGCAAAAACTCTAAAAAGCAAAGTTATAAAACAGCTTTTAACAAGCAACTTTTGTAAAGACAACTTTTTTCAAAATCAAAAATAAGCTAGAAAACAGCTTATCAATTAAACAGAAATGATTTTAAGTATTTTTGGTTTTTTCACAAATGCTTAGAAACTTATAAGCTAAATTAAGCTAAAGCCTAAACTGAATAAGCTACAACTATCCTATATTATCCTAATGAGCACAGCTGAATAAGAATTAAGCAAAAAGAAAAAGCCATAAGCTGAAAAATCCAATTAAGCAGTTTTGCACAAAACAGATTGCAAAATGGCCAAATAGGCACTTTTGAGCTTATTTTTAAGCACACAAACAGAACCTTATGACTATTAGACTTATACTACCTTAAAGCTTGAGCTTAATACTATATAAAACAGCAATCAAAAAGGAATTTGAAAGTCAAATAAGCAAAGAAAAAGCTAATGGAAAAAGCTACTTATGCTGTTTTCCTAATTTTTTTTTGTTTTTATAAAAAGATAAAATAAGCCTAAGCCTAACCTTAATGAGCTACAAACACCTTATAACTAACCTAACAAACAAGTTTAAGCAAGAATTAAGCTAAAAATACAAACAATAAGCTAAAAATCTCAAATAAGCTTTTTGGTACAAAATTGTTTTGTAAAACAGTCAATAAGGCAACTTTGAGCTTATTTTTAGATAAGCTAAAAGATCCTTATGACTTAATGAACTATACCACTAAAAAGCTTATCCTAAACTCTACTTAAAACACTAATCAAAAAGGAATTTGAAATTAAAATAAGCACAGAAAAAGCTAAATGAAAAAGGTCAGTACATACTGATTTATATTAGTCTGTACTGATTTTATAAAATGACAAATCACTAAATGCAGGCTTAAAAACAGATACTCTAATAAGCTAATTAAGCTAAAATAAGCTACTACTGATTAAAAGTGACCTACAAACTACTTGCATACTAAGTTTCAAAAGCTAATTCTACTTCTAACTTGCTGATTTTTAAGATTGAAAAAGGTTGTTTGTCTATTTTACCCTACTGATGCAATTGACACTTTGATGACTAAATTTCAAAACTAAATGATGCAGGCTTAATGATTTGTATTCTACACATTTTAAACACCAATCTGAATGCAGAATGATTAACTAAACTAGCTAGTACAAGATTAATCTTAAAATGCTTATGAAACAGATCTAATGCTCACAGATTCAAACTAATTTCCTACAAACTTGTTAAAAAATATATCTAACCTAACAACAACCTTGAATCCTATCTTTATAAACCTAAATATGAAATGTAAGATTAATTTAAAGAACCAAATGGTGTCTAGCAGTACTAACTCAAGTTAGTACTGCTTGACCCAAACACCCCTTTAAACTGCTTATTTCCATATTCAGCTTATTAAAATGAGGATTAAGGCTAAAATCTTAGATACCAGATAATGACAAGCTATAAACAGACATAATGATCAATATTAAACAAGCAAATAAGCAGGAGCAATAAGCTAATCATCTATGCTAATATTTTTGGAATTTTAATTGTTTTATAACTATAACTTGCAAACTATGAATCAAGCTAACAATTGAACTCAAATAGCATCTAACAACAATAACAAGCACTATTAAGTAAATCTAAACAGTAATAAGCAAGCAAAAAGCAGTATTAAGCTAATTTGCAGAATTAAAGCTTTAAAAGGAAAAATTGAACTTACAAAAACCTCTACACAAAACAAGGCTATTAAATTGCTCAAGGAGCTATTCAACAAGCTCCAGCTTATCTTAAGATAAGCTGGTGTGGTCTTGGAAGCCCATCCACAACTGGCTTCCCTTCCAAAAATAAGCTGAGGTTAATTTGGAGAGGAATTAAGCATTAACAAAGCTCAGTTAAGCTTTTAAAAGCTTAACTGAGTATAACAAGCTAGAGTAGTAAGAGTAGCTTAAAAGGAACTTATAAGGAGCTTATGATGTATTTAAACAGAATTGCATTAAGAAAGAGCTTGAATTAAAACATGAAATTAAATGAAACTGAGTTTTATTGAAACTTTTAAGAATTATAATACGTGAAAAGGTAAATTACATGAAATTAAACTTTAAGCTGGAAAATTAAACTATAAGCTACCCTACTCCTACTCCTAAGCTAGATATTGAACTCTGTGTGAGGAGGTTTCTTTATATAGGCAAGAGGTGTGCTTTCTCTGAGTGTGAATTGTTGAGTAATCTCCAAGCAATATATCCAAGCCCTTCATTTGATGTAAATTCCTCAAAAAATGATCTTGGCCATTGGATTGTTAGTGTGGGAGTGCGGATTGCCAGGCTGGCAGTCTGTTGAGAGTGTCATGCCTTCTATGTGACTTAGAGGAGCGTCATTGCTTGAAAGTGACTTCAAACCACCATGGTTAAGCTTACTCGACCCTGGTTTACCCTGAGGTTAGGGGTGATGAACAGTAACTATGAAAAGTTACGCGCCCTTTTTTTTCTTTTCTTTCTTTGACTGAGTTTTAGTAAGAGTTGACTTGGGCTAGTAAAAGGTTTTGGGCTGGTGTTTTGGTGTTGGGCTCAGTTAAAGGGTTTTATGGTTTTGGGTTTATAATAGACTTAACGACCGTTAGTCTTTTAATATAAAAGGACTAACGGTGTTATTCATTTAAGGACTTATAGTGAAAATGATTTAACATTAAGGGTTATTTTGGTATTTTCAAGGTTTTGTCATCTTGTGAGTTGACCAAAGTTGACTTTTTGTTGACTTTTGTTGACCTTGGCTTACAAACTCTCGGCTCTTGTGCACTCTTTCCATTCTCGTGTTCGTTTTTGTCCGGTTTTGTTTTTATTTTGTCTATTTCTTTAATATCCATACCTGCATATACATAAACACAAAAACAAGCAAATACATTGTATTTTTCACACGTTTTTGGCTGTTTGGGCTCATTATATAAGGTAAAAGGTATGTGTAAAATAGCACATACCACATCAAATCAACACATTTTACAATGCATTGACATAATCCGATCAAGATTCTCTAAATGCATCCGCCGGTGGTAATCTTTTAAACTGTACTCCTCGAGATGCTTTAACTATTATTGAGAATAAGTCAAAATTCACACATCAAGAAACAAACCGGTTGTTTCGAAAATGAGTGCTAGTTCTTCTTCTACTCCTGCTTATCTACCAGAGGATCCGCTCTTACTGATGTCGTTAAGGCTATGCTTCTTCAAAACAAGACCCTTCACCAGCTCCCGTTAAAGTTATAGAAGAAACGTGTGTTACTTGTGGTGGACCGCATCCTTACTACGAGTGTCTTGCTACCGAGGGCAACACTTTTAATGCTTCTGCAGCCACGGGGACCTACAATCAAGGAGGTATGAGATACCATCCTCAAGGAGAAACTAATTATCGTTCTAGCAATCAAATGAGACCACCTGGTTTTCCTCAATCGAATGTGCAGAACAATCAGAACCATTATAATCAGAATCAAGGGTACGATCAAAATCATTTCAATCAAGGAAATCAGGATTATCAAGCTCCGCTTAATTAAACTCAAGTTGGACCTTCGAATGCTTTCTCGAACTACATGAAGACTAATGATGTTAATATGAGAGCTATGCAAAATCAAATAAGTAATATGAAGATAGAATTGAAGAATGAATTCCAGACTACAATGAAGAATCAGAACAATGAGCTAAAGAACATAATGAGCAATGAGCTGAAGAACATGATGAGCAGCTTTATTCAAATGCAAAGTCCCTCGGGTTCGGGATCACTTCCTAGTAATATCGTTGCTAACCCAAGAGGTGACTTGAAAGCTATTACTACCCGAAGTGGTGTTTCTTATGATGGACCTATAATTCCACCTTCTTCTCCACTTCCGAAGGAAGTAGAACGTGAGCCGGAGGCGACAAAGGACAAGGTGCAAACTACAAGTTCAGGAAGTACCGCACACGTCCAACCTCCGGTTGTCCAAGTTCCTATTCTAGAGCCCAATATTGCTCCAAAGCCTAATCCTAAACCATCGACTCCTTATCCTTCAAGGTTTAACGACCAAAAGCTTCGAGAAAAAGCTAATAATCAAATGTTGAAGTTCCTTAAAATCTTTCAAAGATTACATTTCGACCTTAGCTTTGTGGACGCTCTTCTTCACATACCTAATTTTGCTTCTACGTTTAAGAGTCTCCTTAGTGGTAAGGAAAAATTATTCGAATCGGCTAATACTCCATTAAATGAGAATTGTTCTGTGGTGCTCCTAAAAAAGTTGCCCAAAAAACATGGAGATCCCGGCAAGGTTCTAATTCCTTGTGATTTTCCGGAGCTAGATGAGTGCTTAGCCTTAGCCGATCTTAGCGCTAGCATCAACTTAATGCCTCTTTCCGTATGGAAGAAGCTTTCGCTCTCAGAACTTACTTTAACTCGCATGACTCTCGAGCTCGCAAACCGATCGATTGCTTATCCGGTTGGTGTTGCCGAAGATGACTTTGTGAAAGTAGGAAAGTTTCATTTTATGGCCGACTTTGTAGTCGTTGATTAGGATGTCGATCCTCGGATTCCCCTCATTCTCAAGAGACCTTTCTTGAGGACGGCATGAGCATTAATCGATGTACACGGAGAAGAACTTATTCTTAGAGGCATGTGACAACCATGATTTGAGCAGGTTAGTTTAAACCTTTAGAAATGGCTAAGAGTTCATTTTTATGTGTGTAAGTGTTGTGCTATGTGAATTTACGTGGGCTAAGTGAGTTATTTATGTGCTTGATATCATTTTGAGGTGTATGGGCATTTCATTTTGAGTGTGTTTGAGTTTGGTGTTAAGTATTCCATTCGTTCACGTGTGGTGATAATGGATATGAAAGACGTGTACATGCATTGCTACGTCAATACTTGGTTTTAAGGATTAAGCGTTTATAGAAAGTGTGTGATATGGGAAAGGAATAATGTGGTTGAAATATGAAAGTTGGTAGTAAACTTTCCATATATAGAAAGTGAATTTAGAAATGAAAAGTTATTTTTAGAAAGTAGTTTATAAGCAAAATCGTTTACCAAATTAGCTTAGGTTTTTATAAAAACTTAAGGTATTGAAGGTAATTAATTAACTAATAAAAGATAAAAAAAATATTTTTTTATACATGAATAGTAAATACGAATTTTAGAAAAAAAAAGAAAAAGAAAAAAAAGAATAAAGCCCAATCATAGTAGGACTATAATTAAGGGAAAAACTAATTTAGTATAATTAGGATTCTAATTTGGTAATTATATAGATCCAATTCCCACACTATAAATACAACTCAAAACCCATTTTTTAACATGATCGAAACTCAAGGGCAAGAGAAAAAAAAAGCTTTATTTATTCGATGATCAAGCTAGGTGATTTGTTAGTTCAAGAATCAAGGTTTAGGTATGATTCAATTAGCTTTTGTTAATTATTTATCAATAAATCATGTAATAAATTATCAGATTAAAATTAGGGTTTCATAACATCTTATAATTAATGATATAATAAATATGTTTATAATGATTAGGGTTTAATTAGAAGCTTATGGGTGTAATTGGTTAGGTTTAATTCGCGTTAAAACTTGATTTAGGTTTGAGCAGAATTTAGGGCTGTGTTGTTTCGTGAATATCTAGAGGGTAGAAGCATGAATTGATATGATTCCAGTGCCTATGATGAAGCTCAGTGAGTCTAGTTTCTATAACATGCGGCCTCGAAAGTTTTTAAGGTCGGTAAGTCATTCAAATATTGGTTACAAGAAAGGTTGTTAAAGCAGTAAATTCGGGTCAGATTTAGGTCAGATTAACGATGTGAAAACCCCACTTAAAATTCGAATTAGGATAGCCACATTACAGGAGTTTAGTTCTATGTGTCTATTAGAAATCCCCCAAAGGAGAGCTTCTGATTTGGAGTCTAAGTATGGTTTTTAGGTCAAAACTTTTTAGTGTGCGATCAGATCCGAAACTGAGTAGTTAAAAGTTTGATTTTATTTGAGGCACTTAAGAAGGGAAATAAATTAGTGGAAAAATCATGGAGTTAGTAGACTCATGGTATTTAACCTGTGATTTTTGGTAGAATTTATAAAGCTCAGTAGGTTTGGTTTAGAAAATGGTAAAGTGAGGTCAAAATTCTGCGTTTTCGGGTAAATTGTAAGACTTTGAAATAATGTGTAAACGAATTGGTTAATGTCGGGCATGGTGTCGGGGTGACCCATGAGGGTAACTAAACACCTTAGACATCCATCATATGATTGTTACATGTGCTTAAGCTTTTGGCTTAGTAGCGTGTAACACGAGTTATTTTGTTGTTTAGATTTGTGCTAGTTGTTTGTGAAGCTTTTTGTTGGAATCTTTTGGAAAGCTAAGCAAAGGTGAGTTTCATAGCCCCTTTTTCTCATGTTATTTTGGGGTGAGAATGATGCTTGTTGTCGTGTTAAAATGTTTTTAAGCTTGCTGTAGTTATGTGTATTGGATCGTGGGCACGTTCCGTCCCGTTGTGTTGCGATATGATATGTTTGGTATTGTGGATCCCAATATGCAAAACGAGGTGTGACGGTGGTAAGACTGCGTGAGCTAATATGAGGCCATGTAGCGCACATATGTAGTTGGTATGATTGTGGATCGTGGGCACGTTCCGTCCCGTTGTTGTTATTTGTTGTCATGAATTGTTTTGGTAATTGCAGCAGCTAATTGAAAGTTTTTGGATATTATTGTATGTCGTAAACCTATGATTCTCGCTCAACTTTATGTTGACATTTTAAGCATCATTTTCAGGTGAGCTTAATGGTGCTAAGATAGAGCGAAGTGGCTAGAAGAGACCGTAGGATGCTTGGAGTTTATTTATGCTTTCTGTTTGAATTAATGCGTTTGCATGAATTGTTTGGATTATGTTTTGCATGTCATTTATTGACGAGACTTCTTTCTCATTAATAAAGACACCATTAGGTTTTGGGTATTGTTATGACACTTTGTGTCTTTGCTTTACTTTAGTTTTCATTTTAGTATTCTCTATATAGACACCATGTGTTGTGATGATATCCATTCTTGTTTACGCCTCGCGTTTTCGCCTTGGCGGGGTGTGACAGTATGAAACCTTGTCAACATATCTCTTGGAAAATGAGTTTCAAAGAGGGAAAATTGAAAAAACCTTATTCATCAAAAGGTACAAAGGTCATATTTTGCTGGTCCAAGTTTATGTGGATGATATCATCTTTGGTTCAACTAAGAAAGAGCTATGCATTGCATTTGAGAAGTTGATGCATGAGAAATTTCAGATGAGTTCTAGGGAGAACTTACATTCTTCTTGGGATTACAAGTGAAGCAGAAGAAGGATGGCATATTTATTAGTCAAGATAAATATGTTGAAGAAATTTTAAAGAAATTTAGGTTTACAGAAGTTAAGACTGTAAGCACACTGTCACACCCCTAGACGGGGCCTGGACGGAATACGTGTCCGAGGGCGTGACGTCATCATAATCCGAACACAAGGCAAAGTCAAACCCAAGCGAGGCCCAGCATAAGTTTATCCCGTCCTTTTACCCCGTCATGTTGTTATTGATTATTTCTTTCAAATATTTTGTATTTTGGGAATTGTTGCGAGATTTTCGTTCCTTTATGTTGATTCAATTTCAATTTGATATAAGTAAGTAGTTATTTGATGAAGCATCTTTTATGTATTAAGTTTGAGTGGTTTAAGATGTGCAATGTGATATATGTGCTTATATGTGAATTATGATTGATATGGGTAATCTTGGAAGTAAGTACACATGTAAAAGGAGGCACTTATAATTATGGTGGGCAACACAATTATAAAGGCATCACACACGTAGACTTGTGACCATGATTGCATTTATTTGTGTTTGAATGTAAGGTGGTAGTGTAATATGTTTTTTTTATTGATATGTGTATTCATGATAAGGATGGTGGTATGGGTAGAGAATTATTCTCTTACCCTAATTGGAGGATATGTTAAGTTGAGTTGTATAGATAGTAAGTTTTCCCTGCCTATCTTGGATTTGCCGTACCTTGTATTGCTAGTTAAGAGTTGTGCGTTTGCTCTGTTGGTGTTCGGAGTTTCTATAGTCTAAGCTTAGAATCCCTTCATTCGTACTTTGTTAGTAGGATACCTGATTTCTATTCGACTCTTGTTTATATTGGTTGTTTGCAGAATTGCTTTTTCGGATTAGCCGCGTTTTGTTTAGAGTTCTAGAGTCATTGCATTGATTACTCGTATGAGTATCAAAGGTTTCTTTTAAGCACTAATTGTTCCTAACATATTAGTGTGGATCATTACTCCCTTCTTTGTATATCCCTTGGTTTTTGTAACCCGTTGGTGACGTGTTAGTATCGATGCTTTTAGGTTTGTTTTGTTGATCGTTATTTTGGATAAGACCTTTGTTTTCTTTTGGCGGACGAACGTCTTGAATGAGTTTTCTTGCGTAAAGTTCAGTTTGATTTTATTTTGATGTATATGGTTCTGGTATTTTCTTTCTCGTTTTCAAAAGTAGAATTGTGTAGAGTCTGTCACTCGGTGTTTTAGATCCTCATGTTGGTATTTATGGTTTGTTATCTTACTTTCTAGTGTCATTTGTTCTTGCAGTAACATATTTCATAATTGATGTCTAATTATATAAACTCTTTGAAGTATTGTGTTTTGTTTGAGAAAAACTGTCACTTGTTTTTAAATAATCTTTGTAAAAAGATAAGTTTATATCGGTCTATACAAAGGGATATGAAACTTTTTAAGTGGTTTAATTAATTTTATTATATTATAAAAAGATGGTTTTTTTAAACTGATTCATGCAGTGGTTAAGGTACGATACCACCAGTAAGATAAAACCATCCTTAGATTTTTTATGACAACAGAATGAATTTTTTTCAAAGATTACATTTTAAGACTAGTTTTATGTATTATTTTAAAATGATTTTTTTTAGCTTAACGTGACTTTTGTTAGCGCCTTAATTTAACTTGATTTTTATAAAACATTATTTAATTGGTCTTTTCGGTAAGTTCGATAATTGGTATAAAGAATTTTCGTCCTTTCGTATTGATAAGATTATTCTTTTTTGTGTTACATTTTGTATGGTTATGTGTCTATGATTTTCTTTGTTTGCTTATCACGCGGTGCATATACGTATCCTTTCTTATCAAATGATTTTGTATGTGCATTTGGAAATTCCACGTTCTGTACTCTGCATATGTGGAATCTCCATCTATGGCATTCTAGGCCAGGATGAGCTACGGATATACTTGTGATGTTATCCTATTCGGATTGTTCGTAACCCTTGGAGTTCGTTGATACGTGGAGTCGTGGAAGCTTTGCTCTGTCCTTGTAGGATGGACTGGTTGGTTCCAAAAACGGAAGTTTTGTGATAGTACTTCTATGTCATGGAGAAAACGCGTGGTTAGGGATACCGTTTGAAGTGATGACAGGACACTTCAGTGGGAATCATGGTGAACGTACTCAAGACAGTCGTAGAAAACTTAAGAGAACACAAAGTAGATGAAACCAATATTGACTTGATATGGACGACTCGTACGAGATTTATGATAATGTTTTCGAGTAGATTGTCGATGACCACCACAATGATAGGTTGAGTTCCGCATAGATTTGGTTCATGGAGCGGCGTCAGTTGCGAAGTCTCCATATTCGTCTTGCACCCTTTGGAAATGCAAGAATATCTGAACAACTTCGTGAGTTGCAAGACAAAGAGTTTCATACGGCATCCTAGTTATTTTTCGTGGGGGGGAATACCTCCAGTGTTGTTTGTTAGAAGAGGAGCATGGAGTTCATTTGAAGTTAGAGTTGGAATTAGTGTGAGAAGGAGAAGTTGTGTGTGCTAAGGTTATAGGAGGCAGTAGAAGAATTGGGAATCAAGTACTAAGACGACACAAGCGAGATATGATTATGTATTAGGATTGGAAGGTTATTCTGCCTACGTGTTTGCTCATCGCAACTTTTATCTAAGATTGTTATTAATGATACCCTATTTATTACTTCCTAACTAAATAGGAATCAGAGGTATAAGTAGGGTGTAGATTGACGAAGAGGCTTTCTAGATTTGAGAGAATGATTTGTGTGACTCTCCTCCGAAATAATCGAATGTAGTGGGTTGATCGTTGTGAGAAGAATGGGAAGTGAAACTAAGGACGAGTAAGAATGCTAAATTTCAATG
Organism: Tanacetum coccineum; assembly: GCA_026074375.1. Lineage (NCBI taxonomy): Eukaryota > Viridiplantae > Streptophyta > Magnoliopsida > Asterales > Asteraceae > Tanacetum > Tanacetum coccineum. The sequence goes on from BQNB010005192.1 coordinate 28,144, forward strand.
ACTATGACTAGTAGAAGTGTGGTTAAGGACCACATGATATTGGCCGTAATTCAAGTGATACGTTCAAGGTAGAGAACACTATTGAGCTGAAAATGTTGCTAGTGACTGGACCCAATCCAAATGGAAAAGAGGGCAGATGATGGTTAGTCTTTATGGATTAAATTGTATAGTGGAGTTACTGAGTATGGAAATTCGCAACCATTCCAGGTAGTGGCAAATGTGGTGACCTAATGCGTTAATGTAGGGAAGGAATACGACGTAGTGAAACGGATGTGTTTACGCGATGGCTATATCAGTTCAGGAGTGGAGTAAGTGGAATGTGATATTGGATCAGCCTATAAGTGAGCGTAAAAGAAGAGAGACGTACACCGCAGGAAAGGGCTTCATGGGGTAGATTGAATATAGACAAAGAAGGAGACAGAAACGAGTTTGTTATGTGTTTGTGTATATTTATGGATCGTATATGAGGTCTGTTTAGTGTAGGGAAATGATAAGGACTAACGGTAGGATAATGGATGAGGCTCTCATGTTGTTTATCACTCTCCGCCGGTACTTGTACACATCTTGGGAGCGGAATTAAGACGTTACTATGTACTCGCTTGGAGACATGGATTGGTAGCCATGTGTATGAAGAAGAAATATATAGTTAACATCTTTTGTTTATAGTGGTAATTGTGTTGGATTTGTGTATCTCGAAGGACGGCAACGCCTGCAATGTCAAGAATTTCTGGCTTGCTACAACAACCTGAGATTACTTGAAGGTGAAAATGAAGAGAAGAAAATCACATGAATTTTATTAGATGAGTAATTTCTATCAAGGTCAAAGTAAAGTGAGTTATGATGTGATTTGTGCGCCGTATGGACGAATTGAACTGGACCGAATATTTTTATAGCTCATTATTTAGACTAGAGAAAATGAGATCAAAGATGTGAGAGAGTTGGATCAAGGCTCTTTAATTTGAAGATGATAATAGCAAGGATCATGAATTCTTGTGATAGATTCATGACGGATTGAATGGTAGTACTCGTGGTTCTTGGTTTTCGCGAGTGCTGATGAAAAAAGTGTGTAGAACATCGATTGGATTTGAGTACTCACTTAGCAGCTGTCAAGCGGGACTGTGCACCAAAGTGTGTACGTATGATTCAAGACTTGGGAAGATATAATGAGGCTGATGTGTTATTGATTTTGGATGGTGTGAGTTCATATGTCGGCATTGGTGTGACTATCCGTTTTTGTAATGCGATTGTGTATGGAAGGAAAGTGTAGGTCGCCTGTTTTATGGGCATGTGAAGATTGGGGTAAGTGTGTCTTGACTTAGACCTGAGTTGGTTCAGGGGAGATGAGAGACTAATAGAAGTGGTGTTGATAAAAGAGAAGCTCAAAGTGGTGAGGAGACCGTCAAAGAGCTTGTGCTTGATAATAGGCGCAAAACGTGGGGAGTTTGTCGGTAGCGCAGAACGGGTTATGCTAAAAGTGTCTCTGGAAAGGTGTAATTCGCTTTGGGAAAAGGTAAGTTAGCACCGAGGTAATGTAGGGCCATTTGAGATTCCGTTGAAAAGAGTCGGTCCTGTAGGCTTATCGGGAGGATTGCCTGAGAATTGAGGGAGAGACATGACACAGTTTTCAATGTGATCAATAACCTAAAAAACAATGTCTGGCCAGATGCTGTATGCATGTGCCATTGGATGGAGAATCTAAGGTTGACGAAACTCTGTTCGTTTTGGTTGAGTGAAACCTGTGAGAATAGTGACCGTGAGGAGTTAAGAGGAAATATGTAGCAGTAATAGTGGTGTAGATGAAGGTCCTTGTTTGGGCGCTCAAAGCGACGGTTCTTTAGGACCTTCAGGTTAATTGGAGTATCCACATTGTTCATTTTAAGCAAGGGATCATTGGGAGTTTTAGGTAAGTTGGGTACGTTAAGGTTTCTTTTGACCGTAGTATGCCCTTAAGATGTGTTTGTGTGGTTGAAGGATTAATTTTATGAATTAAACTCGACTGTCGAGCGATCTTTTCAAAAAACGTTAGGCTTCTGTAACAACTTATAACTTGGTGGGGTTCAAGCTGTGCTTGTTTGATGAGTTGCGAGGACCCGGCGAATAGTAAATGTTGTTGTTATGCAACACTTATAGGTTTTTGCGAGTTCTCTCCTCGATGACGGGCGAGGTTCAGGTAGTTGGATGTTTCTTTTCGTTTGGCAGCGGTTTATGCTGGCAATTGGTACCTTTGTGGCAGGCAAAGTTGCTTTGCCAGTAAGATATCTTGGAAAGTTAGTTGGAATTCAAAGTGTGTAACTTTGATGTTAAACAGAGGCTATAGGATGATACTTGAAAGATGAGTATCCTCGATGTATTGTTTGGTAATGATAGAGTTGAACCTTTTGGTTAAATCTCGGGACGAGATTTCCTAAAGGAGGGGATACTGTGACAACCATGACTTGAGCAGGTTAGTCAAACTATTAGTGTTGACTTATGTATCTGTTGCAATGAATGGGTTATGTGATTATATGTGTTTATATGCGTTTATGTGATTATGTTGAGAAAGAATTGGTAGGTCAATTTATTGAGTGTGATCATCTCTAATGAGATTGGAAGAGGGTGGTGAGATTGGTTGAATTATTTTGTTCATTTTGGATGACAAGGAAATGATTTTGTGATTTAAGCATTTTTAGTGATTTATCGTGTAAGTATTATTACGTATACGTATTTATGTGTTAGTAATGTTAGGTATGAATAGGTGTTAGTAGTTAGAATAAGAATGAAATGTGAATTTCTATTTTTAGAAAGTTAGGTTAAAATAAAAATAAAAAGTTATTTATTTTAAATGTCTAGTAAATTGCGTTTACGCAAAAAAAAAAGATCTATTCAAATATGCTTAAGTTTTTATAAAACTTAAGATTAATGCAAATAATTTAAGTAATTAATAGAATTAATAAAAAAAAAAAATATTTAAAAAAATATATAATTGTAAGGGAGAAAATCGGCCCAAAAGAAAGGAAGAAGATAAAAGAGAGAAAACAAATTTACTCTAATTAAAATTGAGTAAAGAGATCTTTCATAACCTTATTTATAAAACTTTGTAAATATTCGCAAAAACCCTTCCCCCTTGTTTTTAATTGTCCTAGCTAAATTTTATCAAAGGAGGAAGAAGATTTTTTTTTCAAGTTTGGTGATTTTTGTGTTCAAGATTCAAAATTTTTTGGTGTAGGATTTTCTAAATTACTAATTTCCTTTTGAGTTAATTATCATTGTAAAAACGTGTGGTAAAGATCATTCTACTGGTGAATAATAGGCTGGGGAGCGTTTTCATAAACATCTTGTAATTAATGAAATATAAACCATGTTTTATGATTAGGGGTTAATTAGGATCATATGGGTGTATTTCGGTTAGGGTTTAGATCGCGTTAGAATTTGATTGTAGAGATTGGGGCAGAATTTACAGAGGCTGTGTTGTTTTGATTGAGATCTCGAATGATTGTAATAGCTTTGTGTTAAGTTATGGTGTTTATGTTGTAGCTCGAGAGTCTAGTTTCTCATACATCCCGGGCATCGAGGGTTTTTGAGTCGGGAAGTCAGTCAACGTTGGTTGCAAGGAAACGTTGTTCAAGCAGTGAAAACGGGTTCAGATTTAGGTTAGATTACGATGGTTTTTATAATACCCACAATTAAAGTTGCTAATTTAGCTTTGGCCCCTGTCTTACCATTAGTTATTTTATGTGTCTAGTGAATTCACCCAAATGAGAGCTTCTTGATTTGGAGTCTAAGTATCGGTTTTAGGTTCACCAAACTTTTTTGTAGTGTTCAAACAGTCCGTAATTGGGACTGTTTTGAAGGTGATTTTGTCTTAGGAGTACTTGTGCATGTAGAATATGGTCTCTGAGAATCATGAGGTAGTTAATAATGTACTCATAAAAATTGACATATGCAGACATTTTATTTTACTAACCTAAGTCTGCATAAACATTTATTAATAATAAAACTATACTATGAGCTTTAGTAATCTTCTATTCTTGAGCAGGCTTGAATCTTGTCTTCCAACAAGCATGAATGGAATACTTGTTGAAAAATCGCAGGTTCTGTTGGAGGGATTTCCAGGATCACATATTGATCATACAAGCATCATGAACAACAACATTCAAGAATATAAAGAACAAAAGAGATTGGGGTGAACCCTTCAATATATTGATATATAAAAGTGAAAGGTTACAATTGATTTACAGAATTTCTACCCTATATATAAAGTGCAAATCGGTGTGATGAAGGGTTGTGATGGTTCAGGAAGAACCAAACGACATGTCCCTTTACATATAACCGTCCTAATTATCTAACTGACATATGGGTCAGTTTATGGGCTTTTGACCCATCTAGAAATTTTTGCAGCCCCTTTATCAAAATTAACAGATTATAAGTCCAACAATACTAAGCATGACTGGAATACAGATTTTGCTACTTGGCATTTTGGAAAGGATATTCATTTTAAATATGACTATATAAAGATTTATGACTGGAAAAAAGAATGTACACGCTTACTTCACTGATAAATAATAATGTTCAACAAAAATAGTGACTCAGACTTCACACTCATTATAAGGTAACAGATGTGAGAATTTATCAAAACAACTTGTTAAATTCGTCACACATAATAATAAGCTTATACCAATATTTTAACATACTCAGTTTTTAACATATTGACAGATCATTATCAAAAAAATCATAATTTTTAATGTGGTAGATTATCTTTGTGTTTGTTCAAATGTGTGTGTTTCTATTTCTTTTGTAAATTTTGTAATTGTGTTTGTTTGCAACAAGGAGTGATTGAATCAAATAACTCTGTTGGCATTTTGAGTAAACCCGGGATAGGTTTTTACCTTCTAAAAGTTAAGTGAAAGTCAATTAATGCTACTTCTGAACATAGAAATAAGGGTAAATTACACCGTTCGTCCTTATGGTTAGGCCCGATTGCGGATTCAGCCACTAGATAACGGGGGTCGATGTCGTTAGTCCTTTTTTGTTACTGTTGTTACCCGTTTGGTCTCTCGAGCCCCGTTATACGTAACAGGTGTTAGTTTGACTTTTCAACGATGGGCAGTTTAGTCATTTCATATTTTGTCATTTTTTCACTGTTGGTCCCTGACTCAAAAATCCCGACAGATGCTTTACTGTTGGATTTTTTTGTTGTTTTCCACTTGCACAATTGGTCCTTGAAGTTTTTTTTTGTCTTTTTCCTGTTTTTTTTGTCTTTTTCCTGTTCTTCTTTTTGTCTTTTTCCCGTTTTTTAGTAATGTTGGATCCCGTTCTTTTTTTTGTGACGTTATAAAAATAATACGAATATCTTTTATGCTTTTTTTTCCAATACACCGTATAACTTCGTATTTTGTCATACTTCAAAACAATCATTGTATGCATATATGTAACAAACAAGATATATGCGTAACATCATAATTCATGATCACTTTTCAATATTCATAAAATAACTATTGTGCCCCATAATTACATATAATCATTTTCCTTTTCTCGTCCATATAGTCCATATAAGTAGTGTATGTGGCTCATTGTATGTTAAGTGAATATATGCTAACAAAATCTAGTCTATTGTATCGACTTGTGTTCATGCTTGTACAACATGGTTATTACAGGATTCATCCCTTATTAGAAGTCGTTCCTCTGCTATCAATTTTGCATGTTGTTCGAGATACTCTTTGTGATCATTTCGGTCAACCTGCAATCACACATAAAATAGACTCGATCAGAAACTAAGAATTAGAAACGTAACTCCTAAAGACAAAAAACGTAACTCCCAAAGTAAGATTACAAGATAGAAGTAAAAAATACTACTGTGGTAATTTTTTATAAAAAATAATCAAACTAATTTTTTTATTAAAAAATAGTAAAAATAATCAAACTAAATTTACCTTTTATTGAGAGACCACGTGACTTTTTCAATTATGGGATCGCCTTCTTTGATGGACATGTTGGAAATGTTAGAAAACCGTTAGCTATCAGACTCTTTTATTAGTACGTGGTAAAAAAAAGTCAAGTTAGTAACATTAGGTAAGAAAATCTGTTTAAAAGTATAAACTATGTTTATTAGTGTTACAAGATGCAGAGAAAGAAAAAACATTTTAAAATTAATATATTTTTTTTTTTTTTTTGTTTTTCTAAATCAAGCAAACAAACATGGACTCGCATCTTTAACCTGAAACATGGACTTGCATCTTTAACGAATCTAAAAAGAGGAAACATACAAAATAGTATTGTGTTGAATAAAGGCTACAACTATGAAAGATTTAATTGTTCACCATATCTCTCTATAATTTGAGTCATAAATTCTTAAGAGTCATATGTCACGAACATTCTGATTCTCAAGAAGAAAGTCGACAACCTTCCCTGGCTTGACTATCATTGTTGTTGACACATCTATAAACCCAAATAATTATATTATGTTCATCTCAGTAGCAGAACGCTGTGATTGTGGTAAATCTCTAAATTAGTATGATTATAGTAATACCCATGTTCAGACTCAAAACCAGCCGCGAGTGGCCCGAAAACTTGAGTGAAAACCTCTGCAGCTTACAACCCCGCCACCAATTCCTATTGAGTTTCTTGGGTCATTGTGAAAGAAACATTGCCTAACAAGAAGACAACCATACTGCCATACGTTACCAAATAAAACATTTGTGAAGAAGAGGTGTCAACAGTTACACAAACACATTTGTATGAATATCCTGGGTAAACTAGTCATTTTAGAAATGCAAGATGCTTACTTGTTTTTGCTTCTTTGTTGTCTTCAATAGGGCTTATCTTCGATAGGGATCTTGAGTAGTCTGGCCGGTCTAGTATTGATTGGTGAGTGGATTATGTGATGTCGCGTCGATTTGTGTAATAAGAACTCCGGTAGTGGCTATTTGTTTAGAGAGAAGTGCATACTGTGTGGTTGAGGTCATGCCCAGCTACGCGGAAGAGACTGGTTGGGTAGTGGGAGAAGACGAGTCTTTTGAGTCCTTTTAAAGGGGTGTATGTTTGAATCGGAGGCGTGGCCGTGCTATGGTGGTGGTAGTGATTGGACTTTGGTTTCGGTATCTGTCACATTGTAGTGTGTAGTTGAGGGCGTGTGACTGTTTGTGATGGTGCTCAAAACTAGGCAAAACGGAGTATGATTAAGATGAAGATAATTAAAGATAGTTTTTTATATAATCTAGATCGATTTGTAATTTATTTAAACAAAATATATAACGCATTTATTAATGGTGGGACCATTAAAATTAAGATAAGGTTTGGTGCAATACTTGGACCATTCTCTTAATCTTGACCATTCATCTTATTTTTTGGAATCACATCATAAAGTGACATGTGTCACCTTTTGATTAAAAAATTACATTTATTTTCAAATTGAAATATCTTTTTATCTATTTAATTTTATTTTGATCTAATTTCACCATATTTTTTAAAATTTTATGCTCTTTAATTCAACATTCATTTTGATATATTTTTATAATTTTTTTTTACATTTTAATGAGTTTATTTTATGTTGATTTATATTTTTTTACAACTTTAATCTTAATTAAATATAAACTTGATACGTTAAAACTATATAATTTCAGTGAGAGTGTTGTTTTTTTACATGCGAGAATGATGATGTTAATATGGTGTTGCGGGAAAGTTACGGGAAACCCCAACGAACACATACATTTGTGAAACGAAATTACTAAGCGGGTAGGAAATTACGTAAAAAGTTGAGTTAGTAAATTTTTTAGTGCCGCCGCTATGCGCGGGTAACCAACTAGTTTAAACAAATGGGTTAATGAGGATAAAGATAATGATAAAAAACTTTTTTATAAAGAATAAAAAAGAAAAAAGATAATGGCGAGGGATCAATGGTGCAACACACTTTTTATGCGAAATTACTATAATACCCATCACTAACAAAGTAACTTAACGACTATTCATCCCTTGGGACAAAACACGTATCAAAATGACCACTATTGGGACCATTTTCACCGATTTTCAAAACGGGGGACTGAATCCGCAAACGGGGCGGAGTTTGAGGACCAACAGTGTAATTTACCCTAGAAATAATCTTTCGGTTTTTTATAAAAAAATTCAATAATTTCAAGGTTTTATCTTTTCAATAAAAAAGCTTTGACTAAGGTTTAAAGGTTGAAAATGGGGTAATATTGTCACACCCCGCCAAGGCGGAAACGCGAGGCGTAACGAGAAAGGATATCATCACAACACAATGGCGTCTATAAAGAGAATTCTACATGCAATAAATAAGCAAAGTATAGACACAAAGTGTCATAACAATACCCATAAACTAACCAAATCCAAAAGGCGTCTTTATTGAAGAAACGAAAGTTCTCGCCAATAGAAAGACATGCAACATTTATTCATAATCTAAACAATGCAAAATTCAAGACAATAAAGCAAAAATCTCCACGACATCCTATGGTCTCCTTCTAGCCACTTCTCACTATCTTATTCCCGTGTTGCTCACCTGAAAATGACGCTTAAACGTCAACATAATGTTGGTGAGAGTCATAGGTTTAAGACACATATAAAACTTTCATACAATTGCTGCGATTACTAAACAATTCATAAAAACCATACACTGGGTAGGCGTACCCATCCGATCCCATATCACAACGCTGAGTAGGCGTACTCATCCGCTCCAATTACGTTACTTACGCACCTAAAAGTCTACCAGCTGGAACTTATACTTAGGCCTGGACCAATACTCTATTGAGTATTATTTCAACCATTAAGTTGGATTTGATTGAGTAGTAAACACCACTCTCCAACCGAACTCACGTACCTAAAAACAACTCCAATTGATCACAAAGTCATAAAGCGTATCACATCACAAATCAATAACCACATAACACATAATCACAACAACCAAAAAAACATTTAAACTCGTAGCATCATTTTCACCCCAATAAAACATAAGAAAAAGGGGCTATGAAACTCACTTGATTGCTTTGCAGCTTCCACAAACACTAGCACAAATCTAAACAACAACACAACACGTGTTACACGCCACTAAGCCAAAAGCTTAAGCACATGTAACAATCATAGGATGGATGTATAAGGTGTTTAATTACCCTCATGGGTCACCCCGACACCATGCCCGTCATTAACCAATTTGTTTACACACTTTTTCAAAGTTCTACAATTTACCCGAAAATGCAAAATTTTAGTGTCACTTTACCATTTTCTAAACCACGCCTACTGACATTTATAAATTTTACCAAAAATCACAAGTTCAATATCATGAGTTTACTATCTCCAAGATTTTTCCACTAATTTATTTCCCCTCTTAAGTGCTCCAAATAAAATCAAACTTTTAACTACTCAGTTTCGGATCTGATTGCAGACTAAAAATTTTGGACCTAAAAACCATACTTAGACTCCAAATCAGAAGACCTCCTTTGGGGGATTTTTAATAGACACATAGAACTAAACTCCTGTAGGTTGGCTAATCCTAATTCGAATTTTAAGTGGGGGTTTTACACCTCGTAATCTGACCTAAATCTGACCCGAATTTACTGCTTTAACAACCTTTCTTGTAACCAACATTTGAATGACTTCCCGACCTTAAAAACTTTTGAGGCCGGATGTTATGGAAACTAGACTCACTGAGCTTCATCATAGGCATCGGAATCATATCAATTCATGCTTCTAACCTCTAGATATTCACGAAACAACACAGCCCTAAATTCTGCTCAAACCTAAATCAAGTTTTAACGCGAATTAAACCTAACCAATTACACCCATAAGCTTCTAATTAAACCCTAATCATTATAACATGTTTATTATATCATTAATTAAAGATGTTATGAAACCCTAATTATCCATCATAATAATTATTACATGATTTAATGATAACTAATTAACAAAAGCTTAATTGAAACATACCTAAACCTTGATTCTTGAACAACAAATCACCTAGCTTGATCTTGAATATGAGTTTGTATTTATAGTGTGGGGAAAAGGATCTAGATAATTACCAAATTAGAATCCTAATTATACTAAAATTAGTTTTTCCCTTAATTAGAGTCCTACTAGGATTGGGCTTTATTATTATTTTTTTTCTAAAATTCGTATTTACTATTCATGTATAAATAGTAATTCTTTTGGTTATGATAATTGTGGGGGTCCTCACGAGACTTTCCGGTGTCAAACGATGAACCAAAATTTTTATACTAATTCTTTCGGTTTTGACCAAATTCAACCCCCGCAGTATTACGACATGCATCAACCTCCTGAGGAAAGTGTTAAAGAATTTGAAGAGCAACCAAAAAGTATAGTGATATCCGTTTTGGAAGGAGAGTTTCAACCTCCTCAAGAAACGAGTGTGGAAATTTTGCAAGCCAAAGAAGACCTAATGAAATCAATACAAACCTTTTTAAAGAAGTTTAATCGTATATCTTTTGGAGAAACACCAACGATTTTATTGCTAGCTTGGGAGAAATTTTCTGAAATTCAGCATGCTAAACCAGAGGATGTACAAGAATTGCTTCATCAACATCTTAAAGATTTGCAAATTATAAGTGAGGAGCTATCAAAATATATTAATTCTCCAAGTTGGAATCATCCTACCTTTTATGACAATGATGATGAGGAGTATTCTATTCAATTTAAGGAATATTTAGAGAATTCGTCTAAAGCAATCACACCCGATTTACCAACTGAAGAACCTGAGTACTCTCTAAGTATAGAGGACGAGCATCTTAGCACTATTTCAGAAACGGAATCAGACGAAGTAATAAAGTCTAGTGTCGAGAACCTCGTCCCAATCCCAAGAGAGTTCGAGGGTGTTTCCGACGATACATGTGATGTGCCTTCTTGTGATAATTCTCCTCCTCTTGATGTTTTAAACGATCACTTTGAGATTTTCTCTGATTTTAACGATGCTTGTACTTTGAGTGATAACGATTCTTTTGAGAACATCGATTACGTTGAGGCATCACCTCCCCAAGGACTTTCTCATAATGGGGAATGAGGAACTTAGCACTATTCCTGAAAAGAATTAGACGAATTCATAAAGTCTAGTGTTGAGGACCTTGTTCCAATCCCAAGTGAGTCCACGAGTACATTCTAGAATGATAGTGGGAGCGTTTTACCTTCGAGTGATGATTTCTCTCCTATTTTTGAGGAAAAATCCTTGACTTTCTCTAACCCTCTTTTCAATTCAAATGACGATTTTACCTCTATTGATGACGAGTCACTATCCGATGAGGACGTTCCGGAATAAGATGTTAAAATTTACTCGAACCCTCTTTTCGAATTTGACAACGAGTACATTTCTAGTGACATAAATCCTCTTTTTGATGAGATGTTAGAGGACATCAAGTGCAAGGATTCTTATGATTCCAACCTTGATGAGTCGACTTTCACACCTCTTTCCGATTTAAATGAGGATGAATGTGTCGACCCAGGAGACGATATTGATGAGATCGATGCTTTTTATCATGATTCGGAAGGAGATATACACTATCTTGAGAGTTTGCTTAGTGATAATATTACCCTTAATCTTCCTCCGAAGGTATTTTTAGATCATGATCCGAGAAGTTTAAGTAATGATTTGAAAATTATGTTCAAAGTTTTCGACCCCGGGATTCATGAGAAAAATGTTTCTCCTACATATGAGAGCTTAACCTGTGAGGATTGCCATTATCTTTCCTTCACATATGTTATCCGAACTTTTCTTCCTTATTTCACTTATCCGGTGGTTTCTCCTTTTCCTCTCTCATTTGGGAGTGAGGATATCATTTTTGACCCCGGCATCTCCGCTTTTCATTTTTCTCTAGAGCTGGTGGCATTTAAATGTCCAATGGAAGTTTGCTCTTCCACTTGTTTCATCCCTAATTTCACAATGATATAGGGAGAGTCAAGCTAGTGACTCGCACAAAAACAAGCGCTTCATGGGAGGCACCACATGCTTATCCTTAGTAGTAGTAGTATATTAATATTTATTAATAATTGTGTTGAGTAGGCTCGCCTTTTTCTTTCTCGTGTTTCGTGTTTTGTGATGATTGTCCAGGATTGCCCGGATTTTGAAGGCTCTCGTGCTCGGTGTTTTGTCCATCGTTCACTCGCTCTTCAAATCCTTAGCATGCTTATATTGGGAATCCGATATCCTAAATCTTATCGACTAACGTTTATCTTTAGCATACTTAATAAACGGCTTTAGATTTGCGTAGAGACCCTTTATATCAAGATTATGCATTGCAATTAGTATGGGGGAATCTCACATTGAGGACAATGTGTAGTTTTAGTATGGGGGGAATCTATCGATTTGATTATACCTGCAGCCGTTGTTCTCACGTAACCCGTTTTTCCACCAAAAATATGTGATTTGTGTGAAAATAGCAAAATTTAAATTTTTTTGTGCATGATAAAGTGAAAAAAAGTGATAAATGTTGGAATAAAGTGATGAAATAAGTATAAATAAAGTGAGAACGAGAAATAAATTTTGATCCGACCGGTTCTATACCTTAGCTTTTTCCTTAACATATTTAAATCGAGTTTGTTGCTAGTCTTATGTAGGCTTATCCATTATGCCGAACTCGATTTATTAGAATAAAGATTGTTGCCAGTCTATGTGACTTGTTAAAGTGCCGATCTTAATTCGCTAGGCTAAGCATTCGCAAGTCTCTTTCTTAGAGATTTTAAATTACGAAGAACGAGAAATGATAGAGTCGAGTATAAGTCATGTTATTAAACGTGGAATAGTTGGATTTCTTTTAAGGCTCATAAGTATTAATTGTGGCTTTTTCTCCCATTAGCTTGTTTCACTTATATGCATAAATGTTTAATAAATAAGGTTGTCCGGTTCAATTTAATTTTTAGTAACTTTCCTTTGATTTGGAAGTCGATGATTCGAATTTTGGCTTATTATATGCATCACATGTTTATTGCTTTACTTATGCCTTAAAGAGCCTTAGGGTATATGGTATGAGTAGAGTTAATCATTTTATTACTTTTTGCCTTAAAGAGCCTAAGGGTATATGGCAAAAGTAATATTAATCATGAAATTATTTGTACCTTAAAGAGCCTTAGGGTATATGGTACTTATAAAATTAGTGATTGGAAAAATGTTGCTTAGTTATTTGCACCTTAAAGAGCCTTAGGGTATATGGTGTAAATAATATTACTTGATTTATGTCTTAAAGAGCCTTAGGGTATATGACATGAATTAAGGCAAAAGCAACAAAAGCCAAAATTTCGTTCACTTCATCGGTTTTCAAGGATAGGGGTGGAAGCTAAATTTTATTTTCAACCGTCCCGCTTTATTTTCGGATTTAATAAATATCGAAACAAGTCTTAAAGAGCCTTCGGGTATATGACTTAAGTAAAATCTTGAGATACAAACTTAGGATTTGCGGGAGGAAAAGTAATACACAATTAGTATTTATGAGTAGTGTTAGTATCATGACTTGTATTTGACAATGATCTTGTTTTTAAGCTTAGTATGGAAAAGTGAAAGTTGGAGACGATGAATTTATTTTGCTAGTTCCATGATCCTTACTATTATCAAAAGCATAATGATAAGAAGTGTTGAAGTATGGAAAGTGATGAAAAAGTAAAAAAAATGGAAAAAAATGTTGAAAATGGAAAAACGGGGTGTTTCATACTATTGATTCCTTAATCCCTTTAGATGAGCACTTAGCTACTTTTCGAGGTGATTAGTTTAGGGGGATTGGAATTTTTAGTTTTAAACATGTATTTATTACATTGCGTGAGGACACGGCAATACCTTAGTATGGGGGAATTTGGTATGTGCTATTTTACACATACCTTTTACCTTATATAACGAGCCCAAATAGCCAAAAACGTGTGAAAAATACAATGTATTTGCTTGTTTTTGTGTTTGTGTATGTGCAGGTACGGATATTAAAGAAATGGACAAAATAAAGACAAAACCGGACAAAAACGAACACGAGAATGGAAAGAGTGCACAAGAGCCGGGAGTTTGTAAGCCAAGGTCAACAAAAGTCAACAAAAAGTCAACTTTGGTCAACTCACAAGATGACAAAACCTTGAAAATACCAAAATAACCCTTAATGTTAAATCATTTTCACTATAAGTCCTTAAATGAATAACACCGTTAGTCCTTTTATATTAAAAGACTAACGGTCGTTAAGTCTATTATAAACCCAAAACCATAAAACCCTTTAAATGAGCCCAACACCAAAACACCAGCCCAAAACCTTTTACTAGCCCAAGTCAACTCTTACTAAAACTCAGTCAAAGAAAGAAAAGAAAAAAAGGGCGCGTAACTTTTCATAGTTACTATTCATCACCCCTAACCTCAGGGTAAACCAGGGTCGAGTAAGCTTAACCATGGTGGTTTGAAGTCACTTTCAAGCAATGACGCTCCTCTAAGTCACATAGAAGGCATGACACTCTCAACAGACTGCCAGCCTGGCAATCCGCACTCCCACACTAACAATCCAACGGCCAAGATCATTTTTTGAGGAATTTACATCAAATGAAGGGCTTAGATATATTGCTTGGAGGTTACTTAATAATTCACACTCAGAGAAAGCTCACCTCTTGCCTATATAAAGAAACCTCCTCACACAGAGTTCAATATCTAGCTTAGGAGTAGGAGTAGGGTAGCTTATAGTTTAATTTTCCTAAATTTGTCCAGCTAAAGCTTTGAATTTCAGAGTGTTTAAGATTTTGACTGTTTCTCTTGTATTGATAATTCTAAGAAAGTTTCATATAAATCTCAGTTTCATTTAATTTCATGTTTTAATTCAAGCTCTTTTTTAATGCAATTCTGTTTAAATACATCATAAGCTCCCCATAAGTTCCTTTTAAGCTACTCTAGCTTGTTATACTTAGTTAAGCTTTTAAAAGCTTAACTAAGCTTTGTTAATGCTTAATTCATCTAAAAATTAACCTCGGCTTATTTTTGGAAGGGAACCCAGTTGTGGATGGGCTTCCAAGACCCCACCAGCTTATCTTAAGATAAGCTGGAGCTTGTTGAATAGCTTCTTGAGCAATTTAATATCCTTGTTTTGTGTAGAGGTTTTTGTAAGTTCAAATTTTCCTTTTAAAGCTTTAATTCTGCAAATTAGCTTAATACTGCTTTTTGCTTGCTTATTACTGTTTAGATTTACTTAATAGTGCTTGTTATTGTTGTTAGATGCTATTTGAGTTCAATTGTTAGCTTGATTTATAATTTGCAAGTTATAGTTATAAAACAATTAAAATTCCAAAAATATTAGCATAGATGATTAGCTTTAATTGTGCTGCTCTTATTTGAGCTGTTGTTTTAATATTTGTCATCGTTATGTCTGTTTAGTAGCTTGTCATTATTCTGGGTATTCTAAGTTTTTATATCCTTAATGTCCTTATGTTAGTTGGTAAGTCTTGAATAATGGAAATAAGAGTTTAAAAGGGTTGGGTACAAGCTCAGTTACTAACTGAGCTTAGTACTGCTAGACACCATTTGGTTCTTTAAATTAATCTTACATTTCATATTTAGGTTTATAAAGATAGGATTCAAGGTTGTTGTTAGGTTAGATATATTTTTTAACAAGTTTGTAGGAAATTAGTTTGAATCTGTGAGCATTAGATCTTTTTCATAAGCATTTTAAGATTAATCTTGTACTAGCTAGTTTCGTTAATCATTCCGCATTCAGATTGGTGTTTAAAATGTGTATAATACAAATCATTAAGCCTGCATCATTTAGTTTTGAAATTTAGTCATCAAAGTGTCAATTGCATCAGTAGGGTAAAATAGACAAACAACCTTTTTCAATCTTAAAAATCAGCAAGTTAGAAGTAGAATTAGCTTTTGAAACTTAGTATACAAGTAGTTTGTAGGTCACTTTTAATCAGTAGTAGCTTATTTTAGCTTAATTAGCTTATTAGAGTATCTGTTTTTAAGCCTGCATTTAGTGATTTGTCATTTTATAAAATCAGCACATACTGATATAAATCAGTATGTACTGACCTTTTTCATTTAGTTTTTCTGTGCTTATTTTAATTTCAAATTCCTTTTTGATTAGTGTTTTAAGTAGAGTTTAGGATAAGCTTTCTAGTGGTATAGGCCAATAAGCCATAAGGTTCTGTTAGCTTATTGAAGAATAAGCTAAAAGTTGCCCTTTAGGACTGTTTGGTAGTCAGATTTGTGTAAACTGCTTATTTTGATATGATTTCTGCTTATAAGTAGTTATAACTTTAGTTTAATTCTTATTCCTACTTGCTTATTAGGTTAGTAATAGGGTAGTGTAGCTTATTTTGATTCCGTTTGAGCTTATTTTAGCTATTTAGTTTCTTTGAGTTTTGTGAAAAAGCAAAATTTAGTTAAGTGTTATCTGTCATAGTATTAAGCTGTTTTCTAGCTTATTAGTGATTTTGAAAAAAGTTGTTTTCACAAATAGTGTGCTGGTATTTTCTGCTGCGTTAACTAGAGTTGTGTTTCAAATATGTTTTTTGCAAAAAGTAAATAAATGGTGAGGGGAGAGCCCAAGGAAATGTGCAGGGGTGAGCAAGGCTCGAAAACCCTGACCTACACTAGGCTACAGAACTTTGTTTAAGCGTCTCAACACAACACACTCAAGACTATTCTGCACCCTTGGGAGCTTTTACATCTGCATGGGTGCATCAACCATCCTTAACACTTTTTGAGCTCTTTTTATCAATAAGCAATTCGAATGCTTATTTCCTTTTTTCTGTGCTTATTCATTTAAGCATTTTTTTTGATTTTATTTTTTCATACAACTTTCAACTTTAGCATTTTTTAGTAATTTTTTAGATTTTTATTTCAAAATGTTTTATAATTTTGCGTACATTTATATTTGTTTACAAATTTAAAAAATCGCATAAAAATAGAATTATAATCAAAATTTATTTTCTTTTGTCTAAAAATGTTCTGATTTTATCATATAATATTAGTGGTTTTAGAAATTAAATTTGCGTTCGTAGGTCTTAATTTTAGCATACTTGATTATTTGTTGCGTTTTCTTATATTCCCGTTTACGTTTTCCATGATTTTATTTCTCTTAATAGTACTTTAAAGCTGTCTTCTTGTTACAGATGTTTTGACATTGTTTTATTCGCTTTCTATTAGTGTAGAATTAGAAACCAAATAGCTCAAAATGTGTTTTAACCATTCAATCGCTGCGAGATCACAGATTTAAACCGATTTTTCATATTCACACCTTCGTCGAGGGAAATATGACCCGATTGGTGTCTTTTGAGACTACTTTGAGTTAAAAGTTTGTTCTAGAATCCGACGGTTATATATACATTATTAATATACTTAATTGACTAATCCTTATACTATATATTACGTATACGTATTCAGAGACGGATCAGTATTGCAGGTTTTTTTTGCTTCAATTGGGTGATACTTGATTAGTTATAGTGTTTTTTAGCTTATCTTTTTTGAATCTTTTCAGTTAGAGTTGGTTACTTACGCACGATTGATCCAGGTTTACAATGGAAATGTTTTAGTGTGTTATATTTGGCATAGAATTTGGATATTTTTCAAACGAGGTAATTAAGTAAAAGTATAACGTACTATATGTCAATGTTTAACCGGGAGGCTAATAAAGTGACCTACTTTCTGTACAACAAAGGATATTTTTCATCTTATAATTTGGGTGAAAAGGTAACATATAATGTAATAATTGGAAAATAAAGGCAGGAAATTCTCAAACATAACTTACTTAATTTTTGGTTGACTGTTAGGAATTTTCAAGACATACATTTGGTTTGGTGGGGGTAGAAAGATGAATTGGTTTCAAATCATTGCATTGGTTGAGTTAGTGACTAGATATTCATGATTACAGCTGTAGAAACCTGATTAGATGCAATTTTACAATCAAATCTATCAAATCAACACAATGGTTAGTATTATGGGACAACTATTCGCATGTCTTTTAACAAGTATGATGGTGTATATGATGATAATTATATTAAATATAAGGGATATAACTTTAATATCAAAAATCACGTTAGCCTCAACGAAATTAAATATCAATTTTTTTATCAAATGACAAAACCGGTGCAATAACACCCCCTGCAAATAATTGTTGGTCACAACAAACACAGTCAACCGCATAAAAAACCTATTACTGTCCTCCTCTAACGTTCCTATAATATTCTCATTATTAGTTAAACCAAACACTTAACAAACCGGGTGCACTTAACAATGCATGAACTCATATTCAACCTCACATTATTTCATTACGCGTGCTTTACGCGTTAAACTACTTGCAACCGTCTTTCTAACCAAACCCCCAAATATGAACTTATATCATACTTTGTGGAAGTGAAAGTCCGATATTTCCTAAAAACCAAGCTTGGTGCATCACACGGGTCTAAACGCCTCGTATGAGATAAGAGGCGGACTCAGGACTTTAAGTCGTTACGTGTACAATTTACTATTACAAATTTAGAGAAAATAAAAATGAACTAAAATTTATAGTTTGATTAAAACTAGTAAAAAAATTATATTATACTATACAATATTTATCTAAGTAAGTTGTAAGCCGACATTGTTGCGAAGCCGCCAAGCCAACAATCGGATTCGGAGAGGGGATCGTCTTTGGTGCATTGTGGAGGCGCGGCTTGAGCCGACACTGTTTACAAGTCGAGCCGAGCCAACGAATTAGGGGATTAAAAAAGTGTTTAAGTTTGTTAGTGAGTCTTCCACTAACTAGCCACTTAATCCATTTGGGTTGCTTGCATGCTTAATCCATTGGTGTTTGGAATCTCCTGGATGCTCTGCCGTAGTGCACTTTGTTTGTCTCTAGCTACTTAGATTATGGTTAAATAGTGTAGTTAGAGTTGTTTGTGTTTATGACATGTCATATACACTCTTTATTTCGTGTTTATCAAGCTTAGCTTGATGTTAATGTGGTACTTCAAGCACATTTCATTTGTACTTAACTTTTTTTATGAGTGATATATTTTACCGGGGTAACCTTTTACAAAAAAACACTTGTTTTCCATTATGAGTTTGATTAGCAGCATATAGTGGAGAGGAAGCTTCATTTACACATTTTGAAAATAGTAGATGATTGGTGTTTGCATGCAATCTCCATCTCCCCATTGACAAAGAGAGGTTCCAATCTTCTTTTGTTTCATGTATGCCTAAACATCTTCTTTTTTATTGTTCTATAGTGTGGATGTAGTTTAAAAGGAGTGACTATCTAATGTGGTTTGGTTGTTTGATGTTTTGTTTGTAGTTAGGGGTTGTAGAAGGAGGATTTCAAGCTTCCTTTAATTCAGGTAAGCCTAAACAACTTCTTTTTTATTGTTCCTTAATGCGTGTAGTTTTGAAGGTTTAACATTCTAATGTGGTTTGTTTGTTTGATATTTGGTTTGTGGTTTGGGGTTGCAAAAGGCGGATTTCAAGCTTCCTTTGATTCAAGTAAGCCTAAATAGCTTCTTTTTTATTGTTCCATAGTGTGAGTGTAGTTTTGAAGGTGTAACTATCTAATGCGGTTTGGTTGTTTGATATTTGGTTTGTGGCTAGGGGTTGCAGAAGGCAAATTTTAATCTTCCTTTAATTCAGGTAAACGTAAACAACTTCTCTATTATTGTTCTTTGGTGTGGGTGATGAGGTGTCATTTTATACACTAATAGAGAAGTTGGATATGTCTTGTTGTTTGATTTATTATTGTTCTTGCTTTATCTTTAACATGCTTGGCTAAACTCCCTATTGTGTTCATCTATGATTGTATGAAACCTAGAATGTAGATCTTAGTGGTGTTACTTCTTGTGATGAATATGCATGTTTGGCTTTAGAAAACTAGCTTTTGTCTGTATCGCTGTTGATATGTCTAGGGAAACATGTTTGTGTAGAAAGGATACCATCGGGTAACAGTCTTCATACTACCTTGCCCCTTATATGGTTGATCCACTTTTAACATATTTCAAATGCATTTAATGTACTCTTAGGGGCCTTTTAATAGTCTTCATACTACCTTACTTATGCGTTACACTAATGGAATATTAAATAGACGGCGGGTTTATGTAATCTGTTCATGACTTAGGAAATAATTACATAGATCATCACAAGTGTGACAAAGAAACAACACTAGGAGAAGCAATCTAGGGAGTAATACATGATTAAATGAATACAATCTTTTTATTATATTGCTATCACCATTAGCGTAGTTTTATAATTTTTTTAAAATAGCTAAAACAAAACCAACCCTGCTCAAACCATAATTACTCTTTCATAAAATATAAAAACACGAAAATAATCTTCTCTCAACCCCTAGAATTCTGTTAGACCGTGATCAGGCCTTCCCTGCCTATTCCCCTAGAGAACGATAACAACCCCCAAGTCTTGCCTATACTACTACTACAACGGTTAGGTACTCTGCATAGGGAGTTGTAAAACTTCTTGTAGAAGTCCCTTACGACAACCGCATCAAGTTTTTAGCGCTGCTGCGTGGGGAATAGTTATGTTTTGATCATAGTTTAACCTAGTTCTACTTGCTTGAATCCTTTCAAGTGAGAATTTAATTTCCGCATATTAGCTTTCTCGTAGTCTATCTTTTCTTCATGTTATCTGTTTTGTAAATCTAACATCATGACACGTAGCACCGTTAAAAGGTTAACAAAACCGCTCGATGAACCTGAAAGAGAATTCCGAAGGCTTAGGAGAGCCACCTGCCGTCTACAGCATAACGAATCTCTAACTATAGCCGAAAGAAACCTCTTTGATGAAGAAGCATCCACCTCCAACAACACTGGAGTCAAACCACCAACCCCTCCCAGAACCTTACATGAACATTCTCACCCTAATTCCGCAAGTTTTCAAAACCCAATCATCCTTCCAGCAGAACAAACAGGAAGAATTATCGACACACGTAACATCTTGTTAATTCAAGGAACATGCACATTCCAAGGATTAAGAAATAAGGACCCCTCCATCATGTTAAGCACTATTTTAATATCGTGGATAACATACAAGCTGACGGAACCACAAGGGATACATCTAGGCTACGCTTCTTCCATCTCCTCCTCAAAGGAAAAGCAGCAAAATGGTTTGACAGAACCCCCCCCCCCGCTCAAATCACGACATGGAATCAACTCGTGTCATGATTCCTTGACTACTTCTTTCCGGTAAGACGCACCTTGTCCTTAGAGACTTAATCCTTCGATTCAAACAAGGGCATGACAAACCCATCACAAGCGCCTGGACCCGTTTCTAAGACCTAATCAAACAGGTCCCCCATCATGGGATACAAAAATGGCTTCTGGTACAAATCTTTCACGATAACATATCCCAAGACGATCGTAGGAAAGTTGACCAATTCGCTCAATTCTGCTTCGGTTCTGTCACCGAAGAAGAGGGGTGGAATCGAATTGAAGAATATGTCCAATACCAAGACGATCTATGGGATGACATGTCACCACCCATGAACGTTTCTTCCATTTCAGAAGCAATGCAACCTACATTCAGGGGGCATCTAAAAAGGGCTTGCAATCAAATCTCCAACCTCAAAACGCCTACTCGAGAAGTTGGGTTGAAAACCCCCTACCTAATCTACGACTACTGCGGAGGATCCTAAGAGGCTAATGAATGCAAACAGACCAACCTGGCCGAGCAGGTATGCTTATCCAGGGGAGACATCTATGATGATCCTTCCCTTCTGAGGTTCTATCAGAACGACGACACCCCACCATGGTGGAACAACAAACATAAGGAAATAGGAGAATATGGCCCCCGAATGGGTAGTTAGAAGTAAGTTTGAAGACGAGCTCACCAACTTTATGCTCAAAAAGAAGTCCCACGCGTAAGGGATATGAGATATGCTTGACCAGCATCGTAAGGAATTGCATGAACACTTTTCCCAAATCCTCTCCACGATCAGAAAAAACGAAACTCTTGAACCTGAAGCACCAACTTTTTCCATGACAACCAAGTTAGGAATTAGCACTCAAGACCCACCGTTCCCAACCCCTCCACAATCAATATCTGCCAACCACACTGAAGGTGTAACCGAAAAAGAAGGGCCTGAGGACACAGAACCAAGCATTATACAAGAACCCGTCCCTCAGCCATTTATCTTTTACCAACCTTCCAAGTCATCCAACCTTCCCTTTCCGTCCAGATTAAAGAAGCAGAAGAAGGATGAAGAGGATGAGCGGCCTCTCTCAATCTTCAAATAGATCCACATCAACCTTTCGTTCCTAGAGGCCATGATCCACATGCCAAAAGGAGCCAAGGTTTTGAAAGATCTCCTTTCACATAAGGAAAAACTCAAAAAAGCGTCCTCCTCGGTCAAGCTTAGTGAGGAGTTTTCTACTGTTATCCAAAGGAGTCTACCCTAAAAAGAAGGAGATTCAGGAAGCTTCACACTGCCATGTCTTATCAGGCCCTTAGCAGTCAAGAACGCCCTTGCTGATTTAGGAGCAAGCATAAATCTCATGCCACACTCTCTTTTCCGACGATTGGGAATTTCTAAACTTAAACCTACCAAAATGAGAATTCAACTATCCGATCGATCTATCAAATACCCCATCAAGGTCTGCAAGAATCTATTGGTGAAAATAAGCAAGTTCATCTTCCCAGTTGACTTTGTAGTTTTGGAAATGGACGAAGACGAGCTAGTCCCGATCATTTTGGGGCGGCCCTTCCTCACCACGGCAAGAGCTGTAATTGACGTTCACGAAGGAAAATTAAGTTTAAGGGTCGGAAGTGAAACCGTCACCTTCAACATTGGGAAATCCATGAAATCTAAACACTCCCATGACGATTACCTATACTTTGCCGATCACACCGCTAAGCTGGTCCAGGAACAATGGGTCGACACAGTAAACCATGATGGAAAATGAATTAAAGAAGAAGAAGTGGAAGACTCTAACAAGGCGCTTGCAGTTTCCTTCTACCTAAGGACAGAGCCGATAGAACCGCTCGAATGGAAAGCTCTAGAGAACCGATTAAAACCATCAAGCGTTGAACCACCCAAACTTGAATTGAAATAATTACCCGAACACCTTGAGTATGCTTTCCTCCAATAAAACAACCAACTCCTAGTGGTCATCTCATCCGCATTATCCACCATCGAAAAATCCAGGCTCCTCGAGGTCCTTCGGAATCATAAAGGGGCGATATCATGGAGTATTGTGAACATTAAAGGGATCGACTCGTCCTTCTACACTCACAAGATTCTAATGGAATACAAGTTCAAACCAAGTGTCCAACCTCAAAGACGAGTAAACCCGAACATCAAGGAAGTGGTAAAATAAGAAGTCATAAAACTCCTTGACGCAGGACTAATCTACCCCATCTCCGATAGTCCTTAGGTGAGTCCTGTCCAAGTTGTCCCAAAAAGGGAGGAATTACCGTAGTAAAAAATGAGAAGGATGAGCTCGTCCCGCAACGGACGATCACTGGATGGCGTGTATGCATCGACTATAGTAAATTGAATAACGCAACCCAGAAAGATCACTTTCCATTTCCGTTTATCGATCAGATGCTCGAACGCCTTACTGGGCATGAATAGTATTGCTTTCTAGACGGGATTTCAAGGTATTTTCAGATCCCTATCACACCTGAAGATCAAGAGAAAACCACATTCACCTGCCCCTATAGGACTTTCGCATACAAACGAATTCCCTTCAGACTATGCAATTCCCCAGCAACCTTTTAGCGTTGCATGACAGCCATATTACATGATCTTATCGAGGACAACATGGAGGTATTTATGGATGATTTCTCCGTCTTTGGTAGCTCTTTCGACCATTGCTTAAAAACCTTGAAAAGATGCTAAAGAGGTGCGAAGAAACTAACCTTGTGTTAAACTAGGAAAAGTGCCATTTCATGGTAAAGGAAGGAATCTTCCTTGGACATAAGGTCTCAGGTTCTGGGATTAAGGTCGATAAAGCAAAAATTGAGGCAATCTCCAAACTACCATATCCCACGAATGTGAAAGCCATTCGAAGCTTTCTAGGACATGCTGGTTTCTATAGAAGATTCATAAAATATTTCTCACAGATCGCACACTCAATGACCCAGATCTTAGTTAAAGATGCCCCATTTAACTTCTTTGAAGAATGCATCCAAGCATTCGACACATTTAAACGTGAACTGACGCAGGCACCAATCATGATTAAGCCAGATTGGTCATTGCCATTTGAAATCATATGCGACACAAGTGATTATGCTGTCGGGGCAGTGCTAGGGCAAAGGATCGACAAACATTTCAAGCCCATACACTACACCAGTAAAACAATGAACGAAGCACAAGAGAACTACACAACTACCAAAAAGGAGCTTTTAGTTGTCGTCTTTGCATTTGAAAATTTTCGTCAATACTTGGTCTTATCCAAGACCATCGTTTTCACAGATCATTCTGCCCTGCGATATCTCTTCATGAAACAAGATGCAAAACCACAGTTAATCTGATGGATCTTGCTACTCCAAAAATTTAATATCGAGATCCATGATAAAAAAGGTGTTGAAAACCTAGCAGCTGATCATCTCTCCCGACTCGAAAACCCAGACCTTGGAAAGCTAACCAAGGCTGAAATAAGGGACTTATTTCCTGAAGAACGGTTAATGGCAATTTCTGACAAGAACAACGAACTGTGGTATGCTGACTATGCTAACTATTTAGCTAGCTGAGTACTACCCTTTTGATCTACCCGTCAAGAGAAGCAAAAGTTCTTCGGCGATTTGAGGCATTACTTTTGGGATGAGCCCTTTCTATTCAAACAGTGTGCTAACCGAATCATACGAAGGTGCGTGGCCGGAGTTGAGGCAGCATAAATTCTTTGACAATGTCACAGCGGACCATCTGGAGGACATCATGGCATCGCCACCACCGTAAGAAAATTCTTCGAGGCCGGGTTTTACTGGCCACATATCTTCCAAGATGCACGTAAGTTGGTACAAGTTTGCGATGCATGTCAATGAGCAGGAAATATCTCATCAAGGGACAAAACACCTTAGAAATACATCTAAGTCTGCGAAATATTCAATGTTTGAGGGATTGACTTTATGGGACCTTTCCCCTCATCAAACGGAAACAAATATGTCCTGGTAGCTATTGACTACGTATCAAAGTGGGTAGAGGCTCATGCCTTCCCCACCAATGAAGCTTGAAACGTAGTAAACTTCCTCAAGAGACTTTTCAAATGATTTGGAATACCAAAGGCCCTTATTAGCGATAGGGGTACTCATTTCTATAACTACCAAATGGAAAAAGCAATGAAAAGGTATGGAGTGGTTCACCGATTCTCAACCGCGTATCACCCTCAAACGAATGGGCAAGTCGAAAACACAAACCAGGCAATAAAACGTATCCTTGAGAAAACCATCGGGAGCAACAAGAAAGATTGGTCCTACAAATTAGATGATGCATTATGGGCATTCCGAACAGCGTTTAAAACTTCTTTAGGAACAACCCCATTTAGAATAATCTACGGCAAGGCATGCCATCTCCTTATCGAATTAGAGCACAAGGCCTACTAGGCCATTAAGAACTGCAACCTGGACCTTACGAAAGCTAGGGAAAACTATTTCTTACAAATCAATGAACTGGACGAAATGAGGCTCGATGCTTATGAAGCATCCATCTCCTATAAGGAATGGACAAAAAGATGGCATGATAAATGGATAAAAGCACTGACCAATTATGAAAAGCGCTTTTTGGGAGGCAACCCAATATTTCTCTTGACAACGAAGGGGAAGTCACGTAAGGACGTATAACTTCGAGTCTAGCTACAAGACTCGTAAATAAAGAAAAGCACTTTTTGGGAGGCAAATATTTCCTTTTCTCGCATATTAGGAGTGTCGTGTGTTTTAACTCTTTATTGTTTGTTTTATTATGTTTGAATTAGTTTGTAATCATGATTTGTTTGTTTGTAACTTCGTCTTATTTGCAATCAAAAGTATTTTGCAACAAAATAAGTGTAAGGGAATTATCCGGTTTCTAGAACCAAATTCAAATATTTAAAATAAATTGTTTAGATTAATTCATGTCAGATTCGAGTCATATGATTGAATTGTTAATTCTTAGGTTTTTATGCAGCATTTTATACAGGAAAATAACATATAAGAATGAGTGCAAGAATTTTTTCATCAAAAACAAAAAATGAGTTTTCATAGAGTGTGGAGACGGCGTCACAATTTACACGCGACGCCGTCACCACGACACTTGTGACGTGGTCAGGATATTTCTGACGGCGTCAAACGCCCAGTTACAAGAAAACTCGAAAATTTTAAATATTTTTGAAAATAAAACTTGTACAACGCTTAAGAAAGTTATAATTCTTTTATAAACCTGTAAAACCCTGAGTTTAACAATTCTCTCATCCTATCTTTACTGCTTTATAGAGTCAACCCTAATTTCACACTGTATATTATTATATCACACATTTTATGCTTGGTGTAGTTGTCTTTGTCTTTGAAATGATGGCTAATATATTGAAACATAGCATAAAAAGGTAATTATGACCCAAATTTAAATTTTTTTATGACACATACCGACGAAAACCGAGTATTAATAGCGTCTCATGGATAGGAATATGTATGACTAGCACAAAAACCCTCACAATTCCACCCCAAAAAATGTAAGGTTCGCCTATAGATCTTTAGGAATTCGAGTATTTATTATTGATACCCAAGATAGTTTATACATTTAGCTTTCTCGAGTTAAGGAGAGAGCAATCATGTGTATCTATTCTGCCATTACGGATGTGTATATGTGGTTTTGTCGCCTTTTCTGGAGCATTAAGATCTGTATTAAATTATATGAGTGTACCGGTAGTATATGAAATTCTAGAACTAGTTATTGTGATGCATCCTGAGACCGCATAGTAAGTATTAGGATTTGCTTGATAAGAGGCATTAGGATTAACCCATATTTTAAACCTGTAATTGTTATGATGGTCACACCGATCATATAACTATCCTACACCCTTGCCATGCACTCATTTTTAGTGCAGGATACCCCTAGTACAACCCTCTGAGCCTATCCTTTTTCATGGTTCTCGTAATTTTCTGGTAGATTCCAGATTATTAATGAAGAGCATTGTTAACCCTTAAACCAATCGTTACACCCAAATCGCCTTAGCCTACCTTGTATGTACTTACTTTAGTATATTATTGTGTTTAACCCAAGTTAATTATTGAGTACACGGTTGCTAAGTCCTTATCCTTGTAAATGCTATTTTGGGACGATTGGGATTCATGGTAGTATTTATTTTGTGGAAGAATGGGCAAGAAAAGTTAAATCAATACCCCCATATGTTTATTAGATGATCTCTATGTTATTTTGATCCACCTCAAATCGGGTCATTAGTTAAATTGTAAATATCAAGCATGTAAAAGCTCAAGTGTAGGGGTACGTGTTATAAACCTCATGTTATGATGTATTATGTTATTAGAAAAATAGAAAAGAAAAAGAAAAGAGATTAATGTAGAGTTGTGTAAAGTTTGTATATCTTCGTCCGAGTCTTGGCTTAGCAACCAAACCAGACTATATTCGTGTAAATAATAAGCTAACCCTTCCACTCCAAATTTACCCAAAGCCACCCAAATGTATCCCATCTGTCTTT
Source organism: Tanacetum coccineum (assembly GCA_026074375.1). Classification (NCBI taxonomy): domain Eukaryota; kingdom Viridiplantae; phylum Streptophyta; class Magnoliopsida; order Asterales; family Asteraceae; genus Tanacetum; species Tanacetum coccineum. The sequence continues at coordinate 55,690 of BQNB010005192.1, forward strand.
GTTTCCATTATATGTTATCCCCACAACCCTTTAAAAGACCTCTTAGATAGTAATGAATAGTGCTTGCACTTAGCGATGGAGGTTTGATCCTTTACCAAGCCTATGGTAATTTATATGCTATGACAGGTAATGAGTGTTGATTTTCCGTTTCCCTATTATGTTATAATTCATTATACAACCGAGAGAAAGAGAGAATCTCAAACACTTATGTGAGGTGCTAGTATATACTTTCCGTGCTTTTAATTACGAGGCCTAGAAGGTTGTGTTGTAAAATACTTTCAAAGAGTAGGTTAAATGACCGTAATACTGCTATTGTCTAGGTAGAAAAGCCCATTTGCTTGAGGACAAGCAAATCCTAAGTGTAGGAGTATTTGATGAGGTGTCATTTTATACACTTTTTCAGGGTCATTTAACCCTATAAATCGTGAATTTATGCCCAAAATAGGTACTTAATTGTTCCTTTTCAGGTATTTAGCATTTGGAAGGCATTTGGAGGAAATACACATGACTTGGGCTCATTTAGAGAAGAAACGGACAAGACTACGGACCTACACCAACATCTCTCAAGATTATGTACTCAACGGCTAGAGACAGCGTCACAAGATACACGTGACGCCGTCACAATTCATCCCACGATGGTGTCACAAGAAATCACGACGGCGTCAGCTCGCACGACCCAGCCTAAGATCTAGAATATTCTACTTCACGATGGCGTCACGATTAAAAGGCGACGTCGCAACGATTTTTCTATATATGTAAACCTAAAATTAGGGTTTTAAGTGTGTAACTTTAGAGTAAAAAAGGGAGGCGAACCATAGTTCATTTGGCAGCTTATTAGGACAATTTCAGGGCTTTAAAACCCAATTGTACCTCCTTTAATTCATGTTTTAATCAAGTAAGACTATCTTAATCATTCACTATGTCTTGTTGTTTGATTCATTATTGTTCTTGCTTTATCTTTAACATGCTTGGCTAAACTCCCTATTGTGTTCATTTACGATTATATGAAACCTAGAATGTAGATCTTAGTGGTGTTGCTTCTTGTGATGGATATGCATGTTTGGCTTTAGAAAACCAGCTTTCGTCCGTATCGCTATTGATATGTCTAGGGAAACATGATTGTGTAGAAAGGATACCATCGGGTAACAGTCTTCATACTACCTTGCCCCTTATCTGGTTGATCTACTTTTAATATATTTCAAATGCATTTAATGTACTCTTAGGGACCTTATAATAGTCTTCATACCACCTTACTTATGCGTTGCCCTAACGGAATATTAAATAGATGGCGGGTTCGTGTAATCTGTTCATGACTTAGGAAATAATTACATAGATCATCACAAGTGTGACAAAGCAACAACACTAGGAGAACCAATCTAGGGAGTAACGCATGATTAAATGAATACAATCTTTTTATTATATTAGCGTAGTTTATTATTTAGTTTAATAGCTAAAACCAAACCAACCTCTCAAACCATAGATTTACCTGCTTTCATAAAATAAAAAAACACAAAAATAATCTTCTCTCAACCCCTAGAATTCTGTTAGACCGTGATCAGGCCTTCCCAACGTATTCTTCTAGAGAACGATAACAACCCCCGATTCTTGCCTATACTACTACTAAAACGGTTAGGTACTCTGCCTAGGGAGTTGTAAAACTTCTTGTAGAAGTCCCTTACGACAACCGCATCAGTGGGTGTAGTTTGGAAGGTGTAACTATCCAATATGGCTCAGTTTTTAATGTTTTGTTTGTAGTTAGGGCTTGTAGAAGGTAGACTTCTCTTCATCTTGCTGCTAATGAAAGAGTTTTCGATCTTCCTTTGTTGCATGTATGTTTAAAGAACTTCTTGTTAATGTTTATTCAACGGAAGGTGTGGGTATGTAATGTGGTTCGACTGCTTTATGTTTTGTTTGCTGTTTAGGGTTAGAGACTTTGAAATTTAGTATGTGCTTTGGATTGTGTGCCTATGTAGTTTAGAAGGTATGCCTATGCGTTATGATTTGAGTATTGGTGATTTGTTTGTTGTAGTTTCTTGGTTTGTTAACTGTCGTGTTTATGTAATTAGATGTTACCGAAAGTGGAGTCGAGCAATTAGTATTTTAGGTTGTCGACTTTTAGGCTTATTTGTGGTTTATCATTTAGCTTCTTTAATCGTTTCGCTAAATCCGTGGTGTATCGAGTTTTTTGTTGTTAAGTTTTGGAACATTTTTATTTGATCAGATAGTATGTAATTTGAAAGGTGTAGCTATGCGATTTAGTTTGACTATAAGTGATTTGCTTGCTGTAGCTACTAGGTTTATTATTGCTGTTATCCCAAATAACTAAGATCCAAACACAACAATAAGCTACCAAATACCCATATTAAGCATACAAAAATAAGAAGAAAGGTAGAAAGAAGATGGAAGAATATTAGATTAAGAAAGGAGAGAGTTTGGTATGATTACACCTAGACAAATGTAACCAACACCCTCTCCATGTGTGGAGAGGGTTCTATTTATAGTGCCATGCCACAAGTTGGTGTATGGGCTATTCTCTTAGGCCGGGCTTGGCTTGTCTTGGGATTTGATCCTAAAACACGGACAATATTAGCTTAAAGTCTAAGCCCGTTAATCCTGACTAGCCTATTACATAACAACACTATTTACGACTAAGACGACCGATAACATTCTTGTTCGACTTATATAAAAATATGGCTAAAAATCTCCCCCAATGTTGAGGTCTTCTTTGATCTCCCCAATGTTGACGTTCTTGATGGAGGTTATCTTGATTTGAATTTCTTGATCAACTTGTGCTCTTGAGCGACATACTCATACTTATTGCATTCTTGTTTGACTTATATGAACATAAGGCTAACAATCTCCCAAAAATTCAATTCTTGATTTGACTTTGAAGATCTTTGAGGTAGTTTATGATCAACACTCTTGATGCTAACCGAGTAACATTTAGAGCTGGAGTATGAGTATGTGGTAATGAATCTGACTTTGCTGGTACATGGTTGCAACACCGACGCTTAAATTTGCATTTAAAAGGATAGTGATAAACAACAGATATGGACATAAGTGTCTTTGTCACTTCATCGAACACGGTTGCAATAACCACGGTTCCCCGTTAATCAGTATACATATTGCCTGTGATCAGATAGAATTCATATGAATCTTCTTGACAGGGTTTCGCAACTGCATTAGTCATTCTTATTACTGAAGTGTCTCAAACCAGAGAACACGGTAAGAGTGAATCAAATAGTTACTATCTTTCTGATTAAGTCGTCAATTCATTTACTGGACCAGATCGATATCCAGTTAGCACAAGCTTGATTCATATAGAATCTTGCAAGTCACCTACCGCAGAGCTGTTTGAGGTTGACTCTGGAAGGATTTCCATTCGTCACTGTGAGTACTAGAGAGTATCACTCTGAATGTTCTGGCAAGATCTCAAGGATAATGCGTAGGACTCTTTGATACCAAATGTTATATTGATGAATAACAATTTGTATTTTGACATTGTGTCCTAATGAGATTTATTTTGATCTCTCTTGGCTCTAGACTCGATTTGTGTACTTTGGTTTTAGTAATCGGAGGTTGGAGCTGATTGCCACCTATTCAATATCAACAAGCTTGGAGTGAGACGTCAATAGATAACGTGTGTATCTCCATGACAAATAAGACAAGTATCTGTTGAGAGAAAATTTAATGGTTGGGAAGGGTTGTACATTGCATTACTGGGTCCATGACAACTTTCTTCAATACCAACCATCATCTTTGTGATTTTGATACATTATGTATTGACCCGGTTTCTGCCTAAGTTGTGTGGAGGGTTTCTTTCTTTAGACCATTTATCCATACTTTTCTTTTTCATTCTTTAACCCCTTCAATGCTTACCAAGACGTCATTACTAACACCTTGTTGTGATTGTTCCAGTGTTAGCTCAACCTTAGTCGGTATTATTCCCTTATTCTCATTCATCTCCAATCATACCTAAGGACTGCTATTTCTAACTATGGGTTGTCCTTGGGTAGATCCCTCTAGTTCTGGTTAGATCATAGGACTTATACCTAACCTTAACCACCTTATGACTTCATCAACATCGTGAGTTAATTGATTGTTAGGTATAGAGATCGAACCATAAAACCTTTGATACAGACATTTTGAAATACCCCCCTACACATGTGCATCGAGATTCGAAATTGTTTTGCACATGAAGGAAAGAGTTGCACTTAGTGTCTTAAAGATCACATTCTTCTATATCACATTTTAATCACATTTTCTCCTTTTATTTTAAATAATAAAACATTTAGTATTTGAAATACCAATTGATTAAAATTTATGACATGAAAAATTCCATGGGGAGAAAAATTATACCACGATATTGCATGAATTCATTTTTTAGATTGCTCCCCTTCAACAGAATATGTGGGATACCAATATTTATTAAAACTTGACATTGGAATGCAAAATTGACATGACATCGTAAAATGTTGAAGACGGAGTGAGATGCCTTAGTGAATAATGTATATAATTAATTGACATTATAATTTCCACATTTTAATTTCACGAAATATGTTTGGATACATAAAATTGACATTTATGAGATGTACCCAAAACATTAAAAGGCTTTGTTTTAAAAGCTCCCCCTCAAAAATTGATCCACATAAAATGACATTGAGAAAAATTGATACCACAATTGTTAAATATATTGAGGAAGGAAGTGTTGAACACATAATTTTAACAAATACCACTTATGATGGAAAGATACCATAATTTATATTGTAAACAATTTGATATTGAAAGTTCTTTTTGAAAAATTATGTTCAACGGTTTTTAAAACACATGATAGAAGACTTCTTTTTATTTTTAGAGTAAGCGCACTGAAACGTACACTTCACTATTACATTCGGGTCTGAGTTATGCACTAAAATGTACATAAGTCATAAAGAAAATTTAGATATTACATGTTTTGAAACGTTTGAACTCTCGCTCGAACTTTATTTACACACCCTTGTCAATGTTAATCGACATTTCTAGTTACGTAAATGTTATCGATTCCAAGAGACATGTCGAGAAGATTATTTTTGGTGTTTTTTGAAATTTTTTCGATTTTGTATTTTGTTTTTCTAGATTTTATATTTTTTTATTTCTTTTTGTTAGTTTTATATTTTTGTATTTTCTTTTTCAAAAATATTTGTAAATCAAAATAAAGAGAAAAAATCCAAAATATTTACAAGTCGGTGTTTGATGTATATCAAGCAGATTCGTTTGCCAGAATCTCCCGTTCTTCTGGAGTCAAACATCTCATACCGAGTCATCTAACGAGATACTTAAACCTATCTTCGGGTAAGGCTTTAGTAAATAGGTCAGCTAACTTGTATTCAGTTTCGATAAAGAATAATTCAACAATACCCTTTTCAACTTGTTCCGTTATGAAGTGATATTTGACATCAATGTGCTTGGTACGGGAATGCTAGACTGGATTGCACGAGATGGCTATGGCTGCCTTTGAATCACAATACATAGGTATTTTGTCAAAGTGGAAGCCATAATTTGTGAGCTGAGTTCTCAACCATAGAACTTGAGCGCAACATGCAGATAGAGACACATACTCGGCTTCTGCTAAAGATATTAAAGTGCAGTCCTGCTTTTTTGACGACCAGCTGACTAGCTTATCACCACCTAGAAATTGTGTACCACCAGATGTGCTTTTACGTGTATCGAGACAGCCTGCATGATCTAAATCTGAAAAAGTAGTTAGATTAAAGTCGGTGTCCTTTGGATACCAGATTCCCATGTTAATGGTATTCTTAAGGTACCAAAAGATCTGTTTAACCTCCCTGAGGTGCTTTTTAGTTGGTCTCGCTTAATAACGAGCACAATAACATGTTGCATGTACAATATCCGGTCTACTTGCTGTTAAGTACGTGAGTTCCCCGACCATGCTATGATATTTTGTTTGATCAATAGGAGTTCCACTCAAGTCAGCATCTAGGGGTTTAGTAGCCATTGGAGTACCAACGCTATCACATGAGATCATACCATGCTTTTTAAGTATCTCTTGAGCATACTTAGCTTGGTTTATAAAGATACCGCGTGGGGATTGGTGAATCTGAATTCCTAGGAAGAATTTTAGCTCTCCATCATAGACATATCAAACTTGCTGTGCATTAGTTTTTCAAACTTTTTAGAAAGTTTTGGGTTCGTAGAACCAAAAATAATGTCATCAACGTAAATTTGCACAAGCAATATGTCTTCCCCTTTTTTAGTAATGAACATAGTTGGATCAATAGAACCTTTTAAGAATCCTTTGGATACCAGGAAATTGGAGAGTTCATCGTATCATGCCCTTGGAGCTTGCTTAAGTCCATATAAAGCCTTCTTAAGATGATAGACTTTGTCAGGATGATGTGGGTCTACGAATCGATCTGCCTGATTGACTTACACTTCTTCCTTCAGAGGACCATTAAGAAATGTTGTCTTGACGTCCATCTGGTATACTGGAAATGATTTGTGTGTAGCATACGCAATGAATAACCGGACAGCTTCCAATCGAGCGACTGGAGCAAATGACTCTTCGAAGTCGATTCCTTCCTGCTGGCTGTATCCCTTAGCTATAAGAAGAGCTTTGTTTTGAATTACAATATTCTCCTCATTACGTTTGTTTTTCCAGAGCCACTTCATGTTAATGACATTTTTGCATAGTGGTCTATCGACTAATTCCCATACATCTAATCGATCAAACTGGTGAAGTTCTTCGTGCATTGCTTCAATCCATGTAGAATCAGCCATGGATTCTTTGATGTTCTTCGGTTCGGTTTGACTCACGGTAAGTGCGAACATACACATCTCGCCGTCTGTTTATAGCTGACGTCTTGTTCTAATTGATTGAGAAGGATTTCCAATGACTTGTTCTAACGGATGATCTTTTGTCCAACGATGTTCAGAATACATTTATATAGAATGTATGCAGTTGACACGAAAGTCAAAATAACAGATAATGACACCCCTCCTCGTTCTTGTACCGGTGTACTAAAGATGTTGATAAATTTGTCTTCTTCAACTTGTGCATTTTCTTTATTAGTTTTTGCTTGATTAATGTTCTCAGTAGCAGTGACAGTTGGTGCTTGGCTTGTAGTTTCAAGTGTTGTTTGAATGTTCAATGGAGGTGGAACTGCACCCCCCAACCCCCCACCACCATCCACGCAACGGTTTGTTGAAGTAGATGAGTTGTATGTTTTTGTTTGCACGTTATTGAATTTAGAGCATCAGCAAAGGTCAACGGAAGACTTGATACAAACTAGAGTAGTTCATTAAGTAATTCATCGAATATTAGACTAAATAGCAAATCCAGATCATTTGACGTTGTTACTGTCTCAGCTGCTTGAGGAACATTTTCTTGACTTTAGGGACCGGGACTTAAACTGTCATGTTCAAGTGCTGTTGTCGGACATTGTGGTGCGGGTCAGAACTGACGTGATCTGACGCCATTTGAGGCAATTCATCCAAAGTTATTCACATGAATGGTTTCAACTATCACTCGTGTTCTCTTGTTATATACTCGGTACGCTCTTGACTGCGTAGAATACCCTACAAAAATACATGCATTACTTTTTTCCTTCATTTTGTCAAGATTTTCACCATCTCTGACGATGTAGCAAAGAGAGCCAAAAATGTGAAAGAACTTAATAGACGGTTTCCGGCTATTGATGATGTGGTAAGGTGTTTTCTCATGTCAAGGAATTACGCAAGTGAACGGTTTTCTGAGTAACACAAGGTGTGGCAATTTTCTTTAGGCCTAAAAGTACAACGGAACTTTCGAGCGGCGTATAGCATTGTTCCGAGCAGCCTCAACTAATTACGGTTCCGTCTTTTGACAACGCTTTGTTCTGGTGTTCGAGCAGTTGACGTTTGGTGTTCAATACCTTCTTAAGAAAAGTATGCATGAAGAGTTTTGTTCAAAAATTTAGTGCCTTTGTCTGTTCGCACGGTTCTTACCTGAGCATGAAGTCCTCTTTGAAAAAGTTTGAGGAAATCGATAAGAACTTTTGAAGTTTTCGTCTTTTTGGATCATAAGAAGTGAGTCCAAGTAAATCTTGAATATCATCAACAATTACCAAGCACATTTTTTTAACCAATAAAGCTGTCCTTACCCTCATGAGACCACATAAGTCCTTGTGTAGAATTAAACCGTCCTCATTGAGCTATGGGGTAGTTTGTAGTCCTTGAAAGACTTGACGTTATGCATTCCCCAACTCACAAGAAGAACTAATATGACTTTAAAAAACTTTTCAATTATGGTAAGGCAGTCCACGAATAACAACTTCAAAACCATGTTGATGGAGTTCGAAGTTTAGAATTGAGAGACAACTATGTCAAAACCATGCTTGTGATGATGTAGCTTTAGCCATTAAGCAAATTAGATTGGGAGTGGACGTGTTTTGAAGAGTGATGGAATACAAATCTGTGCCACGAGAACCTGTGAGTAGACCATTTCCCTTCAAATCACGGATGTAACATGTAGATTTCCAAAAAGCAACTTCCAAAATCCGCATCACAAAATTGACCAACCAAGAATAAATTTGATACAGCCCTACAACAACGTAATACCCCTCTTGATAGTGACATTTCCTTGAACCAGATCTCCATAACCAAGAATCGGTGCAATTTGATCATTACCAAACTTTACCATACCCAGAAATTGCTCCACAAAATTACTTAGAAGCTTGAGATTTCCCATCATGTGCTTTGAGCACCTAGAGTCGATGATGAATAGAATTATCTCTATGAGCTGCAAAAGAATTAGAAGACGATGGAGTATTTGATACAGTGGATTTCCTAAGAGTCGTAGGTTCCAAAATATTAGTAGTTCTAGATTTAGTTCCTAGATGCATACTAACATTTGGTTCAACATTCACTGTTCTAGAATTAGGTTTCCATTTATATCCTGGTGGTGTGATCTTACAGTACCACCATTTACATGTCTTACTAATCTGCTCATATTGCTTCCTAATTGTGCTTCTAGGTTTTTGGTTAGTGGATTCTTATGACAACCGAGCCTTGATAAGGTTAGTCAAACCGTTAGTATTGATTTGAACATCATTGTGTGATCTGATAATTATGTGTTTATGTGATTCTATGTGAGTTGGTTATCAATCTGTTGAATGAATTTATGGTTAATATGGGTATTTCATTTTGGTCACATTATAGTGACACTGAAAAACGATGGTATAATTTTATGTGTGTATGTATTCTATGTGTACGTATTATGTATTTACGTATTTAAATAATAGGAATTCGTGAGAATAGAAAATTAAGTTTAAAAATTTAGTTAGATAGATTTTAGTAGTAATAAGTTAGGAAAAAATATATATTTAGAAATGAATTTGATTAATAATTAATTAAGCTAGTTTCAATTTGAAGGGTTTTAAAAGTAAATAAAAGGTTTTATAAATATAAAAAATTATGGGGTTTTGTGTAAATAATAATAACTAAAAAAATAAAATAATATAAAGGGGTGTTGGCCCCGACTCGCGTATGGTGGAAGGAAAGGAAAAAAAGAGTTTTAATAAAATACAAATTTGTTTTGATAAGGATTAGAATTTAGGGTTTTCCTATATAAACCAAAACCCTTTTCCCCTCTCCTTTTTATAAAATCAGTCGACCAAAGCAGAAGAAAAAAAAAGATTTGATTTTAGTCAGATGCAATTATGTGTAAATTTAGGGTCCAAGAAACAAGAAATCTTAGGAATGTTTTTAAACTCTAGTTGTTTAGTAATCCTTGTTGTATCTACAGCAACGGTTGTTGAAGTAGATGGAGTTGTGTGTTGTTGTTGACGTTGATTAGGTGCATCAGTAGCAGTTACAACAGAAGACTTTGACACAACTGGAGTAGTTCCATTGAGTAATTCATCGAACATCCGACTAAATAGCAAATCCAACTCATTTGATGTTGTTACTGTCTCAGCTGCTTGAGGAACATTTTATTAACTTTGGGGATCGAGACTTACACTGCCTTGTTCAAGTTCCGTTGTCAAACATTGTGGTGCGGGGTCAGAACTAAAGTGATCTGACGCCATTTGAGGCAATTCATCAAAGTTAACATGGATGGTTTCAACTATCACTCGTGTTCTCTTGTTATATACCCTGTAAGCTCTTGACTGAGTAGAATACCCTACAAAGATACATGCATTACCTTTTTCCTTTATTTTGTCAAGATTTTCACCATCTCTGATGATGTAGCAAAGAGAGCCAAAAATGTGAAAGAACTTAACAGATGGTTTCGGCCAATGATGACGTGGTAAGGTGTTTTCTCATGTCGAGGAATTACGAGTGAACGTTTTTGAGTAAAACATGTTGTTGTAATTGCTTTAGCCCAGAAGAACAAAGGAACTTTAACGACGCTTAACATTGTTCGAGCAGCCTCAACAAGAGTACGGTTCCGTCTTTCGACCGTGCCATTTTGTCCAGGTGCTCGAGCAGTTGACGTTTGGTGTTTAATCCCTTCTTGAGCAAAGTATGCATGAAGAGTTTTATTCAAGAATTATGTGCCTTTGTTAGTTCGAACTATTCTTACTTAAGCATGAAGTCCTCTTTGAACAAGTTTAAGGAAATCGATGAGAACTTCTGGTGTTTCATCTTTGGATCTCAAGAAGTAAGTCCAAGTATATCTTGAATAGTCATCAACAATTACCAACACGTATTTCTTACCATTAAAGCTTTCTACTCTCATGGGACCACATAAGTCCATGTGTAGAATTTGTAAACATCTCTTTGAGCTTGGGGTAGTTTTTTTCTTGAAAGACTTACATTTTGCTTTCCCTAACTCACAAGAAGAACAAAGATGATATTTGAAGAATTTCAATTTGGGAAGGCAGGTCACAGTATCATACTTCGAAAGCAAGTTGATGGTGTCGAAGTTTAGATGTGAAAGACGACGATGCCATAACCATGCTTATGACGATGAAAATTTAGCCATTAAGCAAATTGGATTGGGAGTGGATGTGTCTTGAAGAGTGATGGAATACATATATGTGCCACGAGAACCTATGAGTAGATCATTTCCTTTCAAATCACGGATGTAACATATAGACTTCCGAAAAGAAACTTCTAAATCCGCATCACAGAATTGACCAACGGAGAATAAATTGTGATTCAGCCCTTCGACATAATAAACCCTTTTGATAGTTACATTCCCTTGAACCATATCTCCATAACCAAGAATCAGTGCAATCTGATCATTTCCAAACTTCACCTTACCTAAAAATTGCTCCACAAAATTACTTAAAAGCTTGAGATTTCCCGTCATGTGCTTTGAGCACCCAGAGTCAACGATGAATAGAATTATCTCTACGAGCTGCAAAAGAATTAGAAGACAATGGAGTATTTAATACAATGGATTTCCTAAGAGTCGTAGGTTCCGAAATATTAGTAATTCTAGATTTAGTTCCTAGAGGCATACTAACATTTGGTTCAATATTCACTGTTCTAGACTTTGGTTTCCATTTATATACTGGTAGTGTGATCTTACACCACCACCATTTACATGTCTTACTAATCTGCTTATATTGCTTCCTAGTTGTGCTTCTAGGTTTTTGGTTAGTGGATTCTGAAGCAACTGTTCTCTTAAGGGGTGTTGCAACAGATTGGTTCATAGTTCGTTTGGGTTCTCTAGTACTAATAGGCATAGCCATATGCATTTTAGTCCTAGAATTCACGCCATTAATATAATGAAGAACACACATATCATGATTGTCATTCAGCGCAAATTTTTCACAAGTAACACAAACAAAGTTTACATTCGAGGTCTTAGCATTCAAACTGTCATTACACACAGTTACAGACATTTTATTATTAGAAAACTTAAAATTCCCATGGTGGTCTTCTACTTGTTGTTTCTTCCCTTCACTATTGTTATGCATGACTCTATCTTCCAATCGATTGCTCTTAAGCTGTGGTCTGCTAACACTAGTAGTGGAAATTACTCCTGTAGAGAAAGACACGCGTTTGTTAGTTTTCCTAATGTCTTGAGGCAACTGTGGTGTTCTAGTTTGATTAGGCTATGTGTGCACTTTATACATTCCTAGAGCAATCACATTTGTGTTTTTTAAAATTGACCTCATATTTTAAGGCTAAATCTGCGCAGTGTGAAAACCTAAAGATCGTTGTAGCTCTAGTTTGTTAAGAACTAATCTAGGATAATGATAACATAGGCGGAATATTTAAACATAGAATCAATATTATCATAACAAGGTTTTACCAAATATTCACCACACCCCCAATATTATTTGATTAGAACAATACGGTTACATCAATGAACTGTAACAGGGATCAAGGAAAACCTTGATTACCTTGAGGCTAAAACTACATATGGCGTCTACATCTCTACGCCTAGACACACACACTTTTCTTGTGTTTACATCTTGACACACTTTTAAAAAACTATATCTAGGGATCTCTTTATATAGTAGAGTCTATCTAGATTTATGGTATGTGCTTAATTACACATACCTTTTACCTATAAAAACAAGCCTAAATGACCAAAAACGGACATAAAATGCCGAATATATGCTTGTTTTACTTTATATACCGTGCAGGTATCAGATATTCACTAAAAGACAAAAATCAAGTCAAAACAGAAAAACCGAGCACGAGAATGGAAAAGCGTAAAAAAGTCAAAGTCAAAGTCAAAGTCAACCCAAAAAGTTAAAGTCAAAGTCAAAGTCAACCCAAAAAGTCAAAGCCGAAGCCGAAACCAAAGAAATACTTAATGGGCCAACCCGCACCCATCTAATAGGCCGGGTCAGCCCATTAAGATATTTATACTAAGGCTTAATAAGCCTTAAACCATCTAAACCCATTTTATTTTAAAACCGGCCCAATCCTAAGCCCAACAACACTTAACCATAAATCCTATTTCCCTTTACATAGCTAGTCCTTAAAGTTTTACATTGTTAATCCTTTAGGACTAACAATGTTAGTCCCTATACCCATAATAATCCTAACCCGTTACCCTTTTCCTTAACACTGTTACCCCAAAACAAATTACCCGCCAAAACCAACCTCACTATTCACACGTCTTCTACCCCTCTTTCACCTTGCAACACGACAAACAAAGGTCACACCCCTCTCATACCCCACCCCCTAGCTAGAGGATAACTCCACCTTGGCAATCCTACACCATTTTATTGGACAGAGTACAAGGACAAAGAATGGATGGCTTGGATGATAGAACTTAGAGAACACTCAAGATTGAAGGCTGAGATTGATTCTTGACTTACTCACACAACAAAAACACCTCAGTTATCACTCACAGAAGAAGCACAAAGAGCAAGCCTCAAGACCTAATATTTCTCTCTATATAGGACCCTTTGTAAGCGTTCAAAGGCATGCAGTTTTTATCTAGTTTTTAGTTTTAGTTTTTCAGCTTATATTAGTTTGTACTTCTTTAAAAAGCTACGTACTGTTTTATTCAAGTTTAATGAAAATTAAGTTTTTATGTTAAATCTGTTTTAAGTTAATTTACTTTGTGTGTTACAAAAAAAAATATTTTATAAGCTCACAAAAGCTCTTTTTAACTCATACTTAAACTGTTAACTTAAGCACTATAAGTTTTTCCATAACTTATAGTTTTTAAGTCTTTTACCAAAAATCACATAAAAAGCTAAAAATGGATGATAAGCCAAACCTGGATGGGCTTATGGGTTTCACTGGCTTGTCTTTGACAAGCTAGAGCTTATAGATCAGCTTATTGAAAGCTTATTTGTCCTATTTTGAGCAAGGGCTTTGTAAGTTCTTTATTTTCAAGTTAGCTAAAAACTGCTTATTGCTTATTTTTGCTCATCATAGTGCTTATATGTTTATTTTTGTTTAATATGTCTTATTATTGTGTTTTGATTATGTTTCATGCTTGTCTCTAGTTTAGATCTTAGTTTTCAAGTTTTAGCCTAAAAACAGTCAAAAATCCAAAAATAGTAGCATTAGCTTTTTACTCATTGATTGTGCTTATTTATGTGTTTAAATCTGCTCATTAGGTGTAATATTAGCTTAAAAATATCTGGTATCTTAAGTTTGGGTCTTAAATCTTAAATTTGGAGGTTAAAAAATGCTTTTTAAGTTTTTAAATGGGTGTTTGGCTAGAATAGTTAACCCATGGTAGTACTGTTTGAACCCATTTGACCCATTTGTGAACTTTGTTTATCAATCTAATAGGCTTTTAATCTGTTTGTTGTAGTTGTTTAAGGTTAAAAATTGGTTTTGAGGTTTTTAGAACATAAAATTAGAATCTGTGGGCTTTAAGCTCATTCAAACTGCTTATTTCTAGTCTTTTGCTTAAAGGTTGTTGTGGGACCATTTTCATGATTGTTTTTAGTGTTGAATGCAGTAGAATAGCTTTAGTTTAGGTGTGCATGTGCATTTGTGTTTTTAGTTAAAACCTGTCAAAGTGTTAAGAGTCCATTTTCAAAGACAAATGTCCCATCTTCATTAGCAAATTTAGGTTAATTAAAGTAGGATTTAGGTTTTGAAATTTATAGCATAAGTAGTTTGTAGTATAAATTTTAATCTATTTTAGCTTGATTTGTATTTTTAACTTATTTTAGATGGCTTAATTAGGTCTGCAAAAAGCTCATTTGTCATTTTTAAAAGAAAATCAAAAACTCAGCATATGCTGAGTTAGATAGCCATTTTCATAAGCCTTTTTCATAGCTTAATTGTGTTTTCAAACTGCTTATCATTGCTGATTTAGAGACTTGTTGATAAAAGCATAGAGTGTTATAAAGACATTAAGCCATTAAGGATCCATTTTCTAGCTTAAAAATAAGCTAGAAAGTGCTCTTGTAGGCTGTTGCAGTAGTTTTTAGCCAATTTTGCTTATTTTCTTTTCTGAGCTTATTGGCTTATTGGATTTGCTTTAGTTGTGCTTAGATTTTCTTATTAGGATAGGTTTAAGTGTTTGTAGGAATTATTGTAAATAGACTTAAGTCTGGTAGTTATAGAGTTAAGTCTGGTAGACATAGTTAAGTCTGCTAGTACTAAGTTAAGTCTGGCAGTGCTATAGTTAGTACTGGTTTTATCTAGTTAAGTCTGTTTTAGGTAAACATGAAAGTTATATCTTAGAGATATCTTTGATGTAAAGATATGCATTATTCTTTCACACGTTTGTAAAGCCCATTAGGGTTTCCTTGGTGTATAAAAGGAACCCTACGGCATAATGTTTTGAAGAATTGAGATAAGACCCCTAATAGAAAAATCTATAGCAAATACAAAGTAACACATTGTGTTTCTTCTAGTACTTGTGTTTAAGATCCGCATTAGCACATATTATTCATAGTATAATGTCTCTCATAATAGTTGATTTGGATTATTCAAGTTAGCCTATTGATCCTTACTAAAAAAGGCTAAACAGATCCAAGTCCTTTAGACCTACAAGTGGTATCAGAGCCTCTAGAGGGACTCTGAGTAAGAAGAATCACAAGATCCACAAACAATCACTTTCAGATCTAGAAAAATGTCTCAACCTGCTAATGATGTTTTCTCTCAACATCTTAGTGATGATGAAGCATCATTCCATGAAGATGCATCAACAATGGTACGTGCATCATAAACCAAACAACAACAACAACTCATTCTACAACAACCAATCTCAAATATCAAACTCCCAATTCTGAAGAAGAAGAGTTATGAGTATATGGGGCCATGAATGATGGAGCATTACCTTGAATATATTGACAATGATGTTTGGAAGGTAATTCAGAATGGAAATTCTAAGAAGAGAATTTCAACTGGAAAAGATGGTGTTATTAGAGTACTTCCACCAGTATCTGCTGCAGAAATTCATGCGGTTGAAAAGGAAAGGAAGGCAAGAACCATCTTACTTATGGTCATTCCCAAGGAACCATTGAGAAGATTTCATGGAATGGACTATGCAAAAGAAATTTGGGAAGCCATAAGGACTAGGTTTGGTGGTAATGCAAATTCAAAGAAGATGCAGAAAGCTGTTTTAAAACAACAGTTTGAAGCATTTACTATATCAAGTTCAGAAGGGTTAGAAAAGGGATATGACAGATTCCAACAACTACTCTCACAGTTGGAAGCTCATGGTGCTGAAGTATCAACTGAGGATGCAAATCACAAGTTTCTTAGATCTTTGCCCTCAGCTTGGTCAAATCTGGCAATGACAATGAGAACCAAACCCCAGGATGTTGACACTTTATCCATTGATGACTTGTATAATAACCTTAGGGTCTTTGAGCAGGAACTCACAAGTACCTCAAAATCATCTGCAAGTGCTCAAAATGTTGCTTTTGTTTCACACAGCAAGAGCAGCACTAACAAGGTTAAGTCTGGTCATACTGGTGCCTACAGTACTTACACTCCTTCTACTTCTTCAAACAATATTCCAGAAAGAGAAGTTCCTGCTGGTTTTGCTGATGAAGTTATTTATTCACTCTTTGTCAAACAATCAGAAGATTTGGACTTGCTTCATGAAGACCTAGACAAATTTGATGATTTTGGACATAGAAGATAAAAAATTGAAAAGATGGACATAAACGGCATATAGCAATGTTGCTATTCGAATAAAGAAGTTTACAAGAAAAACTAGAAGGAGAGTCCGGATTGATGGAAACAAAACCTGTTGGTTTTGGACAAAAAGAAGCTTGAATGTTTCAAATGTCACAAACACTTTCATTTTACTAGGAAGTACATCCAGGGGACAAATGATGGAAATATGAGAGGACTCGTTTTATCAAGATCAAGGAGCGGAAAGAAAGAGCAGAATCAGAACTGTTTACTGACTATAGATGATGTTATTTATCAAATGGGAGAACATACAGTAGAAGAGTAGAGACAAATCAAATTCACTCATGGCGAATCAGCTCAAATAATGAGGTAACATTATGTCTAAAACTGCATTGATTTCATATAATAACTAAAACCTTGTGATGAACAAACAAACCAGTTAGGTTGAACAAGAAGCAAAATACTTGCCTATAATCAAGCTGTTAAGAAATTAGAAGCTCAAATTGTTACTTTCAAAGCAAGCAATTATCTCTAAATGAACACTTACATTCAGTCAAATGAATTATATGAAAAAAGATTGAATAATGCTTAAAAAATTAGGAGAATATGAATCGAAAATCTGTAAAAGAAAAGGAACAATTGCAGAAAACAGTAGATTCATAGAAGGATTCTTCTAAAACTTTGGAAATTAGTTAATTTTGTATGAGTTCAAAATAGTAAAGTTGGCTTAGGGTATGGAATAAAATCAAACAATGAGGTTTTAAGCTATGAGGAAGAAATGAATCATACTGTGTTTAATTGTACAGAAGAAGACTTTGTTGCAAAACCTTTGTACAATAGATTTTCAAAGACTGATAATTTGAAAGGAGTTCCACATCCTTTAACTGGGGACTATACTCCTAAACCACAATAGGAAATTGATGAATCTTTGTATGTTTATGGTAAAAAGGGACCTCAAAAGCATAAAACTAGTGTCTCAGATGACAAATTCAATGAGTATTCTACCTGTCAATCAAATGACAGTGCAGGATCTTTTGGAAATCCCTCTGAGCACTCTGTTGAGTTTGAATCAGAAATTATAAGTGTACCAAAAGAGGTGTCTGAGTCTAAGTCTGTTACAACTAATGAAAAAGTCGTGTCTGAACCAAAACCAAAAGATGTTGAACCTAGTTGTGTAACACACGTAAAAAATCCTAGGCAACCAATGAAAAATCAAGAGACCACATACATTTAACAGAAAGAATTGAATGAAATGATGAATAGAGAACTAGGGAATGTTACTCTTTCATTCAAGAAAAAGTGTTTTTGTTGTAGCAGCCTAAGTTTATTTTGATCAGAAGATATGACTTTTATAAAAAGAAAATGGCAAGAGAGCTGAAGCTTAAGAAACAAAGGGTTTTTAATACTGGTAATGGGGTGGCAAAACCAGTATGGAACAATGCAAACAGGGTTAATCATGCTAATCACTTTGTACCTAGACCAGTACAACTCAATGCTGTTAGGCCAAAAAGTAATTCTGTCAGGCCTAATGTTAATACTGTAGCCAGAATGTTTAATTCCTATCAGGCCTAATGTTTAATATAGTTAGTGCAAAACGTTAATCTGTCAGGTCTAATATTAAATAAAATAAAACTTGTTAGACCTAAACAACCAGTACCTACCAGTAACTCAAACAGTTTTGGTTTTGTATGACCCCAGGTGAAATAAGTTTAATCAAAGAAGTAATTTTTCAAAATCACATTCACCTGTGAGAAGACCCATTGTTAGAAATACAGCAAAAATGCCTTATGCTGTAAAGGGAAATTGGGCACTGCTGTTAAGACCTCAGCAGGTTATAATTGGAGGAACACTAGACCAAACTCCAATTGTAATAGTGGATCCAATTTTGTTCGAACTGTACATGCTAAAGGTCCACAAGGCAGACCCAAGCCTGAAAAGGCGTGGGTCCCTAAGAGAAACTAATTCTCTTTTTCAATGTGCAGGATCATCTCCTCAAAACATGAGGCCAGAGTATAATTGATAGTGAATGCTCAGGCGACATGACGGGTATCAAGGTCCCTGGAATGATTTTTGAAGATTCAAAGGGGGGATCTGTTACCTTTGAAGGTAGCAAAGGCTACATAACTGGTAAAGGCAGGATAAGAGTTGGTAATTTAGAATTTGATAGTGTGTCTTTTGTAAAAGAACTAGGGCATTTTAATCTTTTCTCAATATCACAAATATGTGATAAGGGGGGGGGCGGAGGGAGCGAGGGCGGGGGGGGGGGGGGGGGGGGGGGGGGGGGGGGGGGGGGGGGGGGGGGGGGGGGGGGGGGGGGTAGTAAAGGTGCGAGAGAAAGGTTCTTTTTACTGAAACTGAATGTCTTGTTGTGTCTCCTTACTTTAAGATGCTTGATGAACATCAGAGCTTCAAAACCTTAAAACACAAGAGAAGGAGGCTTATCCTACTGGAATTTCAGAAGATACTCCTGAAATTATTGCTTTTAGAAGAGAATTGGATGAACTTGCTCAAAAGCAATTAAGGGAAGTACCTAAGAATAAAGCTACTAGTACTACTTCAGTTAATTCTGGTAGTGGCCCAGTAATACGTCAA
Organism: Tanacetum coccineum; assembly: GCA_026074375.1. Classification (NCBI taxonomy): domain Eukaryota; kingdom Viridiplantae; phylum Streptophyta; class Magnoliopsida; order Asterales; family Asteraceae; genus Tanacetum; species Tanacetum coccineum. The sequence continues at coordinate 74,788 of BQNB010005192.1, forward strand.
CCATTCTAATACAGATGATTCAGATATGCCAGAGCTCACAATTTTTAACAAGCTTCAGAAAGGGATTTTTGATGAGGCTTCTTATGATGACGAGGGTATGGTCCATGATTTCAACAACTTACCAACAGAAGTAGCTGTTAGTCCCATTCCTACTCTTAGGATTCACAACATTCACCCACAAAGTCAAATACTTGGTGATCCTAAATCATCTGTGCAAACTAGAAGCAGAGTGCAGCAACATTCAGGAGCACATGCACTTGTAAGTGATGTTCAAAAGCAGCAAAGGAACAATCACAAAGATCAACAGCATTGTTTGTTTGCCTACTTCTTATCTCAAGGACCAAAAAAGATTTCTGAAGCTCCTAACAGATGACAGTTTGGTTGAAGCATGCACGATGGGGGGGTTTGTTACAGTTTAGGCTGCAACAGGTATGGATTCTAGTAGATCTACCTCATGGAGCAAAGGTGATTGGAACAAAATGGGTATACAGAAACAAAAGGGATGAAAGAGGAGTAGTTGTTAGAAATAAGGCAAGATTAGTGGCCCAAGGTCACAGACAGGAAGAGGGTATTGACTATGATGAGGTTTTTGCTCCTGTGGCAAGAATAGAAGCTATCAGGTTATTTTTAGCCTTTGCCTCATTTATGGGGTTCATAGTATACCAAATGGATGTAAAAAGTGCATTTCTGTATGGCACTATAGATGAAGAGGTGTATGTTTCTCAACCTCCTGGTTTTGTTGATCCTGATCATCCTAAGAAGGTTTAAAAAGTTGTCAAAGCTTTATATAGACTACATCAAGCTCCTAGAGCTTGGTATGCTACTCTACCAACAGTTCTCGAGACGCATGGATACAGGAGTGGTACTATTGACAAGACTTTGTTTATTAAGAAGGACAAGAAGGATATCATGCTGGTTCAAGTGTATGTTGATGATATCATTTTTGGCTCTACTAGAAAGTCTTGGTGTGATGAATTTGAGGCCTTGATGAAAGGCAGATTTCAAATGAGTTCTATGGGTGAACTCATATTCTTCCTTGGATTGCAAGTCAAACAAAAGACAGATGGAATTTTCATTTCTCAAGACAAGTATGTTGCAGATATGCTGAAAACGTTTGACCTTGCAAGTGTGAAAACTGCAATAACCCTAATGGAGACCAAGATGGCGTTGACAAAAGATGAGGAAGCTGATGATGTGGATGTACACTTATACAGATCCATGATAGGTTCTCTCATGTATTTAACTGCCTCTAGGCCTGATATAATGTTTGCAGTATGTGCTTGTTCTCGTTTTCAGGTTACTCCCAAGACTTCACATCTAAATGCTGTGAAGAGAATCTTTAAGTACCTTAAGGGCAAACCCAATTTGGGCTTATGGTATCCTCGAGAATCACCCTTTGACCTGGAAGCTTACTCAGATAGTGACTATGCTGGGGCAAATCTTGACAGGAAATCCACAACCGGTGGTTGTCAATTTCTTGGAAGAAGATTAATTTCATGGCAATGCAAGAAACAAACTATAGTGGCTACCTCTACAACAGAAGCTGAATATGTAGCTGCTGCAAGTTGCTGTGGACAAGTGTTGTGGATTCAAAATCAAATGCTGGACTATGGTTTCAATTTCATGAATACCAAAATCCACATTGATAATGAAAGCACAATCTGCATTATGAAGAATCCGGTGTATCACTCAAAGATAAAGCACATAGAGATCAGACACCACTTTATATGAGATTCCTTATGAGAAGAAGCTCATTAGAGGTGGAGAAAAGTTCACACAGACTTCATGATTCTGACCCTATTACGCCATGCTTTTGATGGACCAAGGTTCAATTTCTTAGTGGTTAATATTGGTATGATAAATCCATAGCTACATTTCAGGGGAGGATTAAATGTATAGTTTGTCATCTAGTAATACTAGTTAGTAGAATTAATTATGATAGGTTATATAAATTCTAGTAGTTATTAGAATATAATAGATCTAGTAGCATAGAGTTTTCGAATAGTTTTGTAGTATGTTTTGTGTGTGGCTTAACATGTTCAGGATATACTTGGATTGCAAGAAGGATGGAGCATGGATTAAAGTCGAATGAAGTGTGCAAATTAATTCTGGTAAGATGTCAATATTAATTCTGGTAGTTTACTAATTAATTCTGGTAAGCTTATTGTTAGTTCTGACAATATAATGTTAATACTGGTTGACCAGACTTAAGTCTGGTAGGCCAATATTAATACTGGTAACTAGTCGTTAGTACTGTTTGGTCTAACAACTTTGACTTTTCTTTAAATATGACCGTTAGAGCAAATTGCGGGTATATTTAAGCGGATACTGATACCAATTGGATAATTACTGTTTTCACTCACCTAAAATAGTTTTCTTCATTAAAAAGAGACTATTTTCTCGAAGGCAGAATTGAAATCATTTTTTTCGCATAATAAAGTTCAATTAGCAGATGCAATCGTTACTAAGTTACCTACACGAGTCAAACCCAGTTTATAATAACCAAAAATCACAACCTCTTTACTACAATTTCAAAGAATGGCTTCAATGAAATACTGACAAACATAACCAAGTGGGATTCTTAAAGAAACCTAAAGAAAGTACAGGGTTTGCAGAGATAGTAGATTTTTTAAAAGGTTCGAAAATCAGGTAATGGCCTTTGACCCACGAATCCCACTAACCCTGACTCCCTTTTAAACAAATTTTGGCAGACTACAACTGCCACAACTCTTTGCTGGATGGGAACTCTAGAACTAAGAGCAACCATAGATAACTCTGAGTAACAATACTGAGGCATCTGTTCGAAGAAAGATTCAATTATCCTATGCTATTAGTGGTATTTCCATGTTGCCAAATAATGAGATTTTTAAGGGGATGGGTAATATGGGGTATCCAACTGATGGTACTTTTACATTTTGGAAAAGTCATTTTACACCCCAATGGAGAGTTTTTTAGTCCATCATATTTTACACTGTAAATGAGTCCTAAAGTGTGGATGGATCAATTTGGTAGCAATATGCGACTGCTTTGATTGTCCTTTCTACTGGCATGATTTATAACTTTTTCAGAAATTAATCTTTGATGGCATGGTGCAAACAGGAAAAAGTAAAACTAAGTTTTGATGTAACCCTTGATTTCTACAAATATTTTGGAAATACAAACTGATAGTAAACACCCTTATTTGGCTATTGTATAGACCAAAAAGATTTTTGGGAACATGAAAAGGGGTTTTAGAGGGGTACCAAGACCTTTGTTGCCTGCAATGTTGCCAGTTGTTGCTGTGGATCAGAGTGCAGGACAAGCAGATCAAGCTGTGACTCAACCATCACCTTCTGAACCATTACCATCTTCATCTCCACCACCTGTGATATCTGCAACCACTGAGTCTGAACCTACACCTGTAGCTGAATCAACAACTCACCCTAGACGTTACTTTAAACCTGAACCTGACAATGACCCATTGAGGCACGTATTGTTTCTTGAGCAACCATCATCTGAACACCAACCACTTTCACCTAGACAGGAAACTAAAATTCCACAATCTCAGGATCTTACTCACCCTCATGTGGCAGAAGAAAGAACTATGACAGTGGATGACCTGCTTCAATTGGTTCCCAAGTTGATAACAAAGGTTGATAGTTTAGAGAAAGAACTAAAGCAGACTAAGCTGTCATAGGTAAAGAAATTTGTGAAATTAGTGAAGAAGGTAAAGAAGATGAAAGTTGTTCTTAAAAGGAAGACATTGGTTTCTCACTGATTTAGAGGATGTGGATGCTAAAAATTCTTTCCAACAGGGCAGGAATTTACAAGAGGAAGGTTTGGATAAAATGGTCAGGGTCCTATTGTGAAAGGATAATCAGAGGATTTGAGACTCCCACTCAATGAAAACTTCAAGGGAGGCAGATGATAGTCTGGAATGATTAGAAGCAGCTAAAACTCTAGCTAAAGTCCTTACTCAAAGAACCAAGACCTACACAAGGAAAGTTAAGACTGGATTGAGGAGGAAATTGGTATTGCTGATGAGTATAAAACGTGAAGGAAAATATACTGGTTAACACAGATGTTAATACTGCCTTTTTAAGAAATGCAAGAAAAGCAGAAAATGCAAGAAAATGGCAAGAAAAGCTGAACTGGAAAGACAGGATGCATTGATTACAAAGAGAGTACAGTATGAGTTAGAACTGTTTGAAACTCAAAAGAATAGGATGGCTCAAGTAAAAGAAACTGCAAAGTACTATACAAAAGAAGTTTGGGATTCAGTAAGAGCCAAGCTGGAAGCAAATAGAGATCTGTCCAGCAAAGTGTTATCAATTGATTTCTCTAGTGATGATTTTGCTAATAAGAAAGTGGAGTTAAATCAATGAGAAAAAAGGAGCTGTACAAAGAACAAAGAGGAGAGAGAGAGAGAGAGATAGGAAGACACAGGACCTATGACTCAAAGCTGAGTAAAAAGGCTAACATGATCAAGTACTTAAAAAAAGCCAAGGTAATAACTAAAAAATGGTTCAGCTAAAGAATTGAAACCTATGAGCTGAAGAAAGTTTGATAAGTGTGTAGAGAAGGTAGAAAAGTTTATTCCTATGAACTCAGAGCTTGAAGCATCAAAGTTGAAGAGAACAGGTATAAATCTTCAAGCAAAGGTGTTTAAGAAACAAAAGATTACTAATGTTCCTGATGTTACTAAAGATGAGTCTGTAAAGAGAGAAGAGGAATTTAAAGTTCAACAGCCAATTTTGAATACCAATAAGAAAAATATTTGGCAAGGAACGGATTAACAGAAGACAAGTCCTGAATCGCAAGATGCTGTTACTGAGGAAGGATGTAGAAGCTACCTGGATGAAAGAGTGGAAAACCTTCTTTAGAGGATGTTTCAAATAGGATTCAATCCCACAAGGATCAGCACCTAGGCAAAAATTGTTAAGTGGCAAATTCCTTGAAGACCGGTAAGAAAGGAGTTAATAATAAAAAAATTAATCAAATCATCAGGGAAAGATCACACAATGCCAGTATAATAGTGAATTTTCAAGGTTTATTAAATGATCTTACAAGAGATGATCTTAAGGAGTTTGTACAGACTGATGATGTTGAAGTATGGAGATAGCAGGCCTGAAGAAGAATATGAAAGAGTTTTTAGGGGGGATTTAAAGACCATGTTTGATCCACCATCTACAGAAGATGTTGTTTGGAGTTTAACACATCAACAAAAGGTACTCAATTGGAGATATCTTCATAGTTGTGCTGGTTCCATTGTTAACTGAAGGGATGCACACATTGATATGCTGACTGAATCAAGTATCCATTACTATCTAAAGTTTGTCAAGCTAAGCTTGAAAAGGAGACTTATAGAGATAGAAATAGATGAGGCGTGCTAATCAACTTTGAAGTGTCATTGAAAACAAGCTCACTTCATAATTTGGTGAAGTTTGAAAGAATTTTCAGTGCTTTGGTATATGGATTAGAGAGCTGAATGTGTGAAATGGAGTTGAGAAGAATAACACTTGGTGGAGGTGCTTTTACACTAACAAACAAATGGTGTTTCAGTTCACCATGCCTAACCAGCATTAAGAACTGACTTAACACAGGGTACGGCTTGTAAAAAGTATTCTCAAATCCGGTTTTATTATGGGTTAACAGCTTGCCAATAAAGTATGATATGGTTCAACTCACCATATCTGTGTTTGTAAAGAGTTGGCTAGCCCACAAGATTATGGCTTGTGGTAAAGGCTGTGGAAAATCCATTTACATGGTTGACAGTTTACCAAAAACTAGATGGTACTCAACTTACCATGAATTCACGTATAAAAAAAGTTAAACGGTTACTAGTCTAGCAGGTGATGCCATGATTCCAACCAAAGGATATAGCTAGCCCAAAGCAAACGTTACTTGGTAAAAGGCATTCAACAAATCCGTTGATAGCTGATGATTTGCTTAAAAATCATATGTTAAATCAAACTCACCATGTTTACACAGTACTAAGAGTAAAATGTGTTATCAATGTACCAAGGTATTTATAAACAAACATTGGCTACTCTAGAGTATGGCATACTGGTAAAGAGATATTTGTGCTTACTATCCATTTTTCATCAGTTGTTTCTAAAAATCTTAGCTTATATCAGTCTAAATTAGCTTTAAAATTGATTTTGATAACTTAAAGGGGTGTTTGGGTTAAGAGGCAAAGCGGGTCAAAAAAATTGGTGTAAAGCTACTTTAGGTCACTAAGCTAACTTATACAAGCCTTTTTGAGTCAAATTAATATGTTTTTAAAGGTTTTTAAGTTTAAAAGCAAGTTTTAAGGCTTTTCCTACAAGGTGTTCAAATATGTGGTCTTAAAACAGATTAGTATAGCTTATTTGATTAGGACTTTGAAATTAGCTTTTAAGTGTTGTTTTGGTGTTGTTTATGTTGTCAAAATGCAGTAGATAAGTGTTGGTCTAATTTACTTTTGTCTTGTAAAAATTGGTGAAGAATCTGTCAAGTATTTTTAGAGTTTTAAAGTTTAAAAAGTCCAATTTTCATTCTTAAATTTAGATAAGCTAAAGTAGGTTTTAGCTTTTGAAATTTCTTGCATAAGTAGTTCATAGCATGTATTTGATCTGTTTTAGCTTAAATTTTAGTTTAGAACTTATTTGAGTAGCTTAAAGTAGGCCTGTATTTTAGTCCTTAAAAACTAGAAAAAAACCAAAAAGATAGGATTTTAGTGTAAACAGCTTTTTCATAAGCCTTTTTCACAGCTTATTTGATTTTCAAAATGTTTTCTGATTGATGATTTAGATAGCTTGTTGTATAAGCTTTTCAGTGCCATAAGTCTCTAAGCCACAAGGATCCATTTTCTAGCTTAAAATTAAGCTAGAAAAGTGCCTTTTTGGCTGTTGTAGTAGTTTTTAGCAAATTTAGCATATTTGCTTTTATGAGCTTATAGGATTATTGGATTTGCTTTATTTATGTTTAGTTTTACTTATTAGGTTAGTTTTAAGGTACTGTTAGCTTATTTAGTTTAGGTTAGAGCTTATTCAAGCTTATGAGATTTTTCAGTTTAGAATTCTAAGTTAAAAGTCTGCATTAGGGTTTAGTAAGCATTTGTTTTTAACTAATTAGTTTTCATGTTTGCTTATCAAGTCTAAAAATGCTTAACAGTTAGTCCCTTAAGTCTTAGCTTAAAATAACCAAACTGTAGCTTTTGAGTGCTTATTTCTAGCTTATTATAAATTTTTATAAAAAGTCATTTCACAAAAGTTGTTTATTTCAGTTGTATAAAACTTTTTCAAAAAGAATTTTTAAAAAAATAATAATTAAAACATGGGAATTGGGGAAGTCAAGGGTGAGCAAGGCTCGAACCCCTGACCTCTACCCAACTCAACCACGTTTTAACACACACCTTCACTACAACATGCCTTTGGGTATTTTCCGTTATTGATTGCAAGATTAATTATATAACACCTTTTTAGCCATTAAGTTTAACAGCCCATTTTAGCTTATTAACAGCTTATTTCAATAAGTTGTTGACCCCGTTTTATTTCTCTTAGGTTTAGCATAGTGCAAAGTACTTTTCACAAATTTTTCAGAATTTTCCAAATTAGTTTAGTATTTTTTATTAATTTTTTAGATTAAATCCATTTTTAATGCATAATAAATAATATAAAAGTCAAAAAAATATAATTTTATTTTAAAAAATTTTCTTTTATCATTTAGGATTTATAAAAATTAAATTTGCATTTGTAGGGTTAAATTTGTAGAATTTAGTTTTTTAAAGAACGAGATTTGAATCCCGTTATCGTTTTTAGTGTTTTAGCCTTAATTGCTTTCGTTTTAGGTTTGCCTTTACCTGTCTTTGCATATTATTAATAGAAATATAATCCAAAATCAAATATTAACCATTCAAACGCGTGATCACAAACGTAACCGATTTTCAAATTCGCACCTCGTCGGGACATGACCCGGGAAGGTTTTTTAGGGATTTTACTTTGGTCAAAAAGTAATTATCTTTAAAAAAAAGCCTCTTGGAATACTCACCTTTTATTTGATATTTAGTTATATATATATATATATATATATATATATACTACTTATATATTATATGTATAGCTAAAACATGTGAATCAATTTTTGGCGCCGCTGCCGGGAAGGTTGTGATATGATTATCGAAGTAAAGTTTGTTGTGCCTTGAAGAACCTTCCTCGTGAAGTTTATTGCTTATTTTGTGAATATATAAAATACAAAAATACAAAAATATTTTATTTTCTTGATTTTCTTTTTCATTATATAAAAACACAAAAATCATTATAAATACTTTTCCTAAAGTATTTGCAATACCAAAAAAAAAAGAAAAAAAAACCAACAAAACAAATCGTGTTGTTAATCGTTATAATCGGCTCACCTTTGAATTACAAACTATAAGGGGGTATAAGGAGGGCTTGATCCAAGGAACATCGCCCAAAAAGGAAGAACACTTTTAAATCGCTTCGGCGTGCTAATTCCTTCCGCTTTCTTGTGCGTAATTTAAAGAGCTACCGTGGACTTTTAACTTCCGGTTACCAAAAATAAAATAAATTGTGTTTTATTCATATTTAGTGCATGCGCACTCGTTCTTCTACCCGTAACCGTCCCCAACAACAAGTAACACCGAATATTGAACCATTTGATCTTGAAGAACCTATTGAAAATCAAGCTCCTCCCGTAGTTACGATGGCCGATACACGTACTATGGCGCAATTGCTCCAAGCACCCACCGAGGGTTACGAGGATGCAATCGTTGTTCCCGCGATCACCGCGGACAACTTTGAGCTTAAACATGGTTTCTCACGTCTAGTGCCAAATAAACCTTTTTCGGACATGATAAAGAAGATCCTCATGCTCACATCTATATTTCACAAGATCAACTTCTACGTTAAAGTCCCAACGTTCCGAATACCTCGATAAGCTTATGCTATTTTTCCATTTCCCTCGAGGAGGGCTGCCCGGAATATTGGCTCGAAAAAGAACCCCCTCGATCGATTCTTACTTGGGATGATCTTGTTTCAAAGTTTATCAACCAATTTTTCCCTCCCTCCAAAACAACAAACCTTCGAAATGAAATCACCAATTTCCAACAACGTTTTGATGAATCTTTTAGTGAGGCATGGGACCGATTCAAGGATCTCCTTCGTGCATGCCCACATCATGGTTTCTCGGAATTACATCAACTCGATACTTTCTACAATGCTTTCCTCTAAATTAATCAAGTTATTTGTTAATTCCGCCGCGTGGTGGTAATAATTTAGGCAAATGCCTTCGAGATTGCTTAGGCCATCATCGAGAGCAAATCCAAAGTTCGTTCATTTCACGAAGAGGGGGGGGGGGGGGGGGGGGGGGGGGGGGGGGGGGGGGGGGGGGGGGGGGGGGGGGGGGGATATATAAAAAAAAAAAAAAAAAAAAAAAAAAAAAAAAAAAAAAAAAAAAAAAAAAAGCAAAGCGATGTTTTGCCAAAGTGAGTACAGCTCCTTCTATCCCTGGTGTTCACGTCGATGTTGCCGAACTTAAAGAGATGGTGAAAGCCTTGCTTCTCGATAAGAAAAACCATCCCAAGGCCACCCGCGACCGGTAAAAGCGTCGATGGGGAAAGTTTGTGTAACTTGCTGGTGTGCCTCATTCTAACCGTAGTTGTCCCGCACGAATGGCAACGTTTATCGTGACAACATTCAAGAATACGTTTCACAAGCCACCGCGGTTAACTACAACCAAGGAAATACCGGTTACCGTCCCCTGATGACTGCAAATCAAATTCGACCTCAGGTTTACCTACCTTTCAAACAATCAAAAACATCACAAGAAAAATCAAAACGTATACAATCAAAACCGGGGAAATAATTACAACCAAAGTCCAATTTATCAATCCCCGGCTTACCAAGCTCCGGGTGTGTCAAAGGATGACTTTCAAAACTACATCAAAGCTAATGATGCGGTTATAAAAAATATGCAAAACCAAAACCAAAACATGCAAAACCAAATGACCAATTTAACGGACATGCTTACCAAATTCATAAATACCAATACCGCCTCTACTTCGGCTCGTGTTTCTCTTCCAAGCAATACCGTTGCTAACCCGATGAAGTGCCTTTAAATCAATCACTACCCGAAAATGGGTTTCTTATAGATGGGCCTCAATTTTCCCACCTCGCCAACTTCACTTCAAAGGAGGTGAACACGAACCCAAGGTGACAAAGGATACAGTGCAACCGAGCACCGAAAACATCCAACCTCCGGTGGCCCAAACTCAAACTTAAATTGATGAGCCCGTTGTTGCTCCAAAGGCTAAACCGACCATACCTTATCCTTCAAGGATTAACAAGGAATGCACCGTGAAAAAGACGAACTTTTAGCTTTGAACATTATGGAAATTATTTAGGAATCTCTCATTTCCGAGCTTAGTTTTACCGCGAATCTCTCCTACACATGCCTCAAATAATAACATTGTATAGAAAGCTTCTCAATAACAAAGATAAGATAATTAACTTAATCAAGACTGCGATGAAATGAAAATAGCTCGCGGTTGATCCTACAAAAAGTTCCCAAAAAACTGACACCCTGTAGAAAAAAAAAAAATTTACCGTTGTGATTTCCGGAGATGGATGAATGCTTTAACCTTGCCGTTCTTTGGTGCAAGGATCAACCTAATGCTCTTCCATATGGAAAAGCTAAATCTCCCAGATTTGACCCAAGACCCAATGATACTTGAACTGCCGACCTAACCGATTTCTACTTCAACCGGCAATTGCCGGGATGTTTTTCTTAAAAGGTTGAACATTTTATCTTTCGACCGACTTTGTAGGTCGTTGATTATATTGCCGATCCTCGTGATCCTTTGATTCTCGAGAGACCTTTCCTTAAGGAACGCCAGCTTTTAATTGATGGTTCAAGGTGAACAATGACCCTTCGACATGATTACCACTCCATCACCATTTTAAAGTTGGTGATACTAAACATACTCTTACACTATCATTAAATCAGTTAACCCGAGTCGATGTTATTGATGGAGCATGAGAGGAGTATGCTCAAGAAGTACTTTGATTTGTTTCTCTCTCTACTTTCTCTCTCTAAGTTTTCTTATTATTTTCTAGCATATTGGTAAAGATTATTGTTGTGTAATGGATTAAACTAGTGGGATAACACTTTTGCCTACCGATGCATAATTTTTGGCTTATGCAATGCTCCGGGTACGTTCCAAAGGTGCATGATGGCCATTTTTCATGACATGATCGAGGAAACTATGGAGGTCTTCATGGATGATTTCTCGGTCTTCGGGGATTCATTTTCTTCATGCCTCTCCCATTTAGACAAAATGCTCAAACGGTGCAAAGACACTAATTTAGTTCTAAATTGGGAGAAGTGTCATTTCATGGTCAAAGAGGGCATTGTCCTCGGCCATAAAATTTCTAAGACCGGGATTGAGGTCGATAGGGCTAAAGTTGATGTGATAGCCAAATTACCTCATCCTACAACTGTCAAAGGGGTTAGAAGTTTTTTAGGTCATGCCGGGTTTTATCGTAGATTTATTCAAGATTTTCCTAAGATCTCCCGGCCAATGACCCATCTTTTGGAAAAAGATACCCCTTTCTTCTTCTCTAAAGAGTGTATCGAAGCATTTAATACACTTAAGAAGAAATTGACTGAAGCACCAATTTTAGTTGCCCCCGATTGGGATCTACCGTTTGAAATTATGTATGATGCTAGTGATTACGAGGTAGGTGCAGTCTTGGGGCAACGTAAGGCCAAAAATTTTCAGCCTATACACTATGCAAGTAAGACCATGACGGATGCTCAAGCACATTACACCACTACGGAAAAAGAGTTATTAGCCGTTGTGTACGCTTTCGAGAAATTCCGGCCTTACTTAGTCTTGTCCAAAACAATAGTGTATACGGACCACTCGGCTCTTAAGTACCTTCTTGCCAAGAAAGATGCTAAACCGAGATTGCTCCGGTGGATTCTCCTACTCCAAGAATTTGATGTCATTATTCGTGATAAAAAAGGAGCAGAGAATCTCGCGGCCGACCACTTATCAAGACTTGAAAATCTCCACCAAAGTGAGCTCGAGAAAAAGGAAATTACGGAAACATTTCCTCTCGAGACACTTGGTATGGTGACTTTTTGTGGTGATGCTAGTACCCCATGGTTTGCCGACTTTTCAAATCACCATGCGGGGAATTTTGTTGTGAAAGGGATGTCGTCCTAACAAAAGAAGAAATTTTTCAAAGACGTTAAGCATTATTTTTAGGACGACCCCTACTTGTTTAAAGTGTGTGCGGATCAAATGATTCGGCGGTGTGTTTTTGGCTAAGAAGCCCATGATATCCTCATGGCTTGCCACGATGGTCCCATCGGTGGACATCACGGTGCCAACTACACCGCTAAAAAGTCTTTGATTCAAGATTTTATTGGCCGACTATTTACCGAGATGCCCATGACATGGTCACACGGTGTGACGCTTGTCAACGTCAAGGAAAAATCTCACAAAGGGATGAAATGCCACAAAATGCAATCCAAGTTTGTAAGATCTTTGACGTGTGGGGCATCGATTTTATGTGACTGTTCCCGTCTTCACGAGGGAACAAGTATATACTCGTGGCTGTCGATTACTTATCAAAATGGGTGGAAGCGAAGGCGCTCCCCACCAATGACGCCCGAGTTGTTTGCAAGTTTTTAAAATCTCTCTTCGCCCGATTTAGAACCCCTCGTGCTATCGTTAGTGATCGCGGTACCCATTTTTGCAACGACCAATTTGAAAAGGTCATGCTTAAATATGGGCACCGACTTTCTACCACGTATCATCTACAAACGAGTGGACAAGTTAAGGTTTCAAATCGTGGCTTAAAACGTATTCTTGAGAGGACCGTAGGTGAAAACCGTGCTTCTTGGTCCGATAAGCTAGATGATGCATTATGAGCCTTTCGTACCGCATTCAAGACACCCATCGGGTGCACTCCTTATAAGCTTATGTACGGAAAGGCTTGCCATCTACCCATCGAGCTAGAGCACAAGGCCTTTCGTACAAAGTAGTGAACTAAATAAACTTTGTGATCAAGCTTACGAGAACTCTTTGATATACAAAGAGAAAACAAAGAAGCTTCATGACTCCAAGATCAAGAACCGCGTCTTTAACGTCGGTGATCGAGTCCTTCTCTTCAATTCTCGATTAAAGATTTTCTCGGGTAAGCTCAAATCCCGTTGGACCAGACTGTTCACCATTACCCAAGTTTTCCCTTATGGCGCCGTTAAGTTATCTTCAACCAACGGGCCAAACTTTATGGTGAACGGTCATAGACTCAAGCACTACTTTGGAGGGGACATACCACCCGTGGTTGTCCCGAATCTCCAAACCTTCCTCATGGATAACTAAATTCGGGGACGGGTCAAGCTAAGTGACTTTAAACAAGCGCTAACCCATGCTTATCCTAATATATTTATATAGTAGTAATGAATAAGTGTGTTGTGAGGAGGCTCGCCTCTTCCTTTCTCGTGTGCTTTGTGTTTTGTGATATTTGTCCAGGATTGCCCCGGATTTTGAAGCGTATCGTGCTCATGGTTTTGTCCTTCGTTCACTCGAGCTTCAATCCTTAGCTTCATTATGGGAATCCAATATCCAATCTTATCGACTTACGTTTATCTTTGAGCACACTTAATAAATGGCTTTAGATTTACGTAGAGACCCTTCTTAAAACATTAAGGACAATGTTCAATTTTTGAGGGGGGGTGTGTTTCTATATGTGGGGGGATCTATTTAGTTTGAATTGTGCCTACTGCAGTCGTTGTTTTCACACGTAATCCCGTTTTTAATAACCACCAAAATACCAAAAAATGAAAATTTTTAAATTTTATCAAAAATAAAATAATGTTTATCACAATGTTGACTATCCTGCTGGGTAGATATAAGAATAAATTTTGACACTAATCGAGCGTATTGAGCTCTAGCTTGTCCATAACTTTAGACTAAAGCATTCGCAATGATCTTTTATTAAAAATTTATAATTTGCGAAGAACGAGAAATGATAGAGTTAATTATGAGTTAGATGCTAAACAAGGATTAGTTGGAAATCTTAAGAGCTCATAAGTGTAGTTTGTGGCTTTTTCTCCCATAAGCTCCTAACCGGACTAATAATACGTGCTATTTTCAAAAATTAAACTTAAATCAACAATTTTTGATATTGAAGCTTTATTAATGTAGTCGACAACATTAATTTATTTAGTCTTAGTTCAAATTTATACTTAAATTTTCTAAAAAGAAGTTTTCTCTATATATCGTGGTAATATAAAAAAATGATGAGTAATAATTATAATGCTGCATCTTGCCGGCTCACAACCGATGTTGCAGCCTTCTAAAGAAGGCCCATAGTGAGAATAATAATCCGAGACTGATAAAAGTTTGCTGCATCTTGCCGGCTCACAACCGATGTTGCAGCCTTCTAAAAGGTCGAGGATTTCCTTTGTTAAAAGTATAATTATGATAAGTGTGATATATGTGATTTAATAAATATAGGGAAAAATTCTTTTTCTTAAATTCAATATGCTTTTGAACTAAGATTAATTCGTTTTAAGATTGTGGTTTTTCTTAATGAATTGTTTTATTAACGGGAAGCCTAAGAATTTTTGAAACCGAAGGCCCGTGAGTTCCGATACTATTCTCTGTGAGGTATCAAAAGCCTGGTCACCTAAGCCGGTCTCGGCTGGGATGTGCTGAGAAGAAAGTCGCTACATGGAATGATCTCGCCTTCAAAATCATAATTCTTGGGTGGAACGTAAAGCAATAGAATTATTGCAATTTTCTTAAAAAGGTTGATCCATGGATGAAATTCGAAATAAGCACACTAACATAATATATAATAATCGTCGGGAGTGAAAAGTTTACAAGTTACAAATATGAGTAGTGTTAGCATCTTAACTTATATTTAACGGTGATTTCATTTTTGAGCTTGGTTTGGGACGAGTGAAAAGTCGGGGATGATGAATTTATCCTTTTTGGGCATTTTAGGATTGAAATGCATCTTATTCCGTGACCCTAAATTATGAAAATAATGAAATTCCAAACATTCTAGTTAGTTGCTAAAAAAAGTATAAAAAATGAGAAAAAGAAAAAAAATACAAAAATATGTGTGGGAATAAGTGTGAATATTTAAAAATAGTCAAAACGGGGCTTTTCAAAACTTATGAGTCTTTAATTCCCTTTGATGAACAGTTAGCTACTTTTCGAGGCAATTAGTCGAGGGGGATTGAGATTCTTGGTTTTCTAAGTGTTTACGTATAGCATTGCGTGAGGACATGGCAATATCTTATTATGGGAGATTTTGGTATGTGCTTAATTACACATACCTTTTGCCTATAAAAACGTGCCTAAAATGACCAAAATATACTAAAAATACATTGTATTTGTGTGTTTTGTGATTTATGCTATGCAGGTAACGGATATTCACTAAAGGACAAAAAACGAAGCCAAAACGAACAAAACCGAGCACGAGATTGAAAAGAGCGTGCAAAAGTCAAAGTCATCAAAAGTCAACAAGTCAAAGACGAAGCCGAACAAAAAGAAATCTTAAATGGGTCAACCCTTACCCATTTAATGGGCCGGGTCAGTCCATTAAGCTTATTGTATAAAAACTTCTAAGTCTTATAAGCTTTAAAACCCTTAAAACCCAAAACCTTAAACCGGCCCAAACCACACACCCTTTACCCATATTACACCATAAGTCCCTAGCATCTTACATCGTTAGTCCTCAAGGACTAACATTGTTAGTCCAAAAGGACTAACGATGCAACAACTTAACCATTAACTTTAACACCGTTACCCTGTTCACCCAAATCAAAATTTCTCACCAATATACTGTTTATCTTCCCCAAAACATGTTACCCTGCAACCCTAGACAAAAACGTCCCTCTCCCACCTTAACCCCACTTCATAAAACAACAAATCCATGTTGGCAATCCTAAACAACCTCATTCGTCTATGATAGAAGACAAGAAATCAAAGGTTGAGATCAAAGAACTTGGAGAACACTCAAAATTGAAGGCTAGGATTGATTATTGACTTACTCACACAAGAAGCACAGCTGCCTTCTCACTCATAAAAGAAACACACCTTGAAGAACCCAAGACCTAATTTTCTTCTATAAATAGGATCCATTGTAAGCCCTGGAGGCATCTAGTTTTAGTTTTTAGTTTAAGTCTTTTCAGCTTATATTTAAGTCTTTTTAGCTTATTGTACTGTTTCTTAAAGCTTTGTACTGTTTTATTCAAGTTTAATGAAAATTAAGTTTTTATGTTAAATCTGTTTCTAAGTTAATGTACTTTGTGTTTTAAAAACGTTTTATAAGCTCACAAAAGCTCTTTTTAACTCATACTTAAGCTGTTAACTTAAGCACTATAAGTTTTTCCATAACTTATAGTTTTTAAGTCTTTTACCAAAATTCACTCAAAAAAGCTAAAAATGGATGATAAGCCAAACCTGGATGGGCTTATGGGTTTTACTAGCTTGTCTTTGACAAGCTAGAGCGTGTAGACAAAGCTCTTTTGAGCTTATTTGCCCTGTTTTGAGCAAGGGCTTTTGTAAGTTCTTTATTTTCAAGTTTTAGCTTAAAAAGTGCTTATTGCTTATTTATTGCTTATTTACTGTTTTAAACTGCTTATTTATGCTTATTACTGTCTTTAGTTGATAGTTAGTGCTTATTTGTTGATTAGATTTCATTTGCTCATGTTTTTCATTAAAACTGCCTAATTTAGCCTTAGTACTGCTTATCTTTGTTTGCTTATTTTAAGTGCTTATCTGTGGTTCGATTTTGTTTAAGATTGCTTATTATTCAGTGCTTACCATCTGTTTTTAAAGAACTTGGCTTATTTGAGTTTAAATCAGTTTAAAAATGGATTGTGATAACTTAAAGGGGTGTTTGGTTTAAAAGACAAAGTGGGTCAAAAATGGTGTAAAGCTACTTTGGGTCACTAAGCTAACTTTAGCAAGCATTTTCTAAGTCATTTTAATCTGTTTTTAAAGGTTTTAAAGTTTATAAGTGAGTTTTAAGGTTTTGTTTATAAGTTGTTTAATTCTGTGGTCTTAAAACAGTTTAGTATAGCTTATTTGATTAGGACTTTGAAATTAGCTTTTAAATGTTGTTTTGGTGTTGTTTATGTTGTTAAAATGCAGTAGTAACAAGAATTGGTTAAGTACATTTGCCTTGTGGTTTTTATACTTAAGAATCTGTCAAGTATACTTAGAGTTTTAAAGTTTAAAAAGTCCAATTTTCATTCTTAAAATTAGATAAGCTAAAGTAGGTTTTAGCTTTTGAAATTTCTAGCATAAGTAGTTTATAGTATAGATTTTATCTGTTTGAGCTTATTTTAAGTTTTAATCATTGTTTGCTAGCTTAAAATTAAGCCTACACTTTGCCTTTTGTCTTTTCAAAAACTTGAAAAACTCAGCAGCTACTGAGTGTAGCCAGCTTTTTCACAAGACTTTTTCACATCTTATTTGATTTTAAAAATGTTTTCTGAGTGATGATCTAGATAGCTTATTGTATAAGCTTTACAGTGCTATAAGTCTCTAAGCCATAAGAATTCATTAACTAGCTTAAAATTAAGCTAGAAAAGTGCCTTTTGGGCTGTTTGGTTACTGGTTTTGAGAAATAAGCTCAATTGATGTTCTGTGCTTATGGCCTTCTAGGAGTGCTTATTCTAAGTATATTTGAGCTTATTAGGTTAGGTTTTAGTCATTGTTAGCTTATTTAGCTTAGGGTAGAGCTTATTCAAGCTTAATAGCATTTTCAGTTTAGAATTTAAGTTTAAAAGCCTTTTAGGTAATTCTGTCATTTAAGCTTAGTATTAGCTTGTTTTATTTGCTTATTTTTGTTTCCTAGTGCTTATTAGGTGTAGCTTATAATTTGTTTTGAGCTAATTAGTTTTCATGTTTGCTTATTAAGTCTAAAAAGCCAAACAGTTTAGCTATTTAAGTCTTAGTGTAAAAAGCCAATATTGTTAACTTAATTCAACTTATTTTAGGTTTTTATAAAAAGTCATTTCACAAAAGTTGCTTATTTCAGTTGTATAAAACTTTTTCAAAAAGAAAATTTCAAAAATAAAAACACTTGGGAAATTGGGAAGTCAAGGGTGAGCAAGACTCGAACCCCTGACCTCAACCAAGCATTTAACACTACACTCCACTACCACACTGTCCTTGGGTCTTTTCCGGTTAGAGCTTGCAACATTAAATACTTAACCTTTGTTTTAGCCATTTAGCTTATCAGCCCATTTTAGCTTAGTAACAGCTTATTTCAATAAGCTGTTGACCCCGTTTTATTTTTCTTAGGTTTAGCATAGTGCAAAGCACTTTTAACAAATTTTTTAGAATTTTCCAAATTAGTTTAGTATTTTTTATTAATTTTTTAGATTAAATCCGTTTTTAATTCATAATAAATAATATAAAAGTAAAAAAAATATAATTCTTTTTTTTAAAATTTTCTTTTTTCATTTAGGATTTATAAAAATTAAATTTTCATTTGTAGGATTAAAATTTTAGAATTTTGGTTTTTAAAGAATGGGTTTAGGAGCCCGTTAACGTTTTTTCGTGTTTTAGCCTTAATTACTTTCGTTTTTAGCTTGCCTTTACTTGTTTTTGTATTTTATTACTTGTTTTTTTTGCATTTTAATTGTAGAAATAGAATCCAAATCATATATTGACCATTCAAACACGCGATCACAAACGGAACCTCGATTTTCAAATTCGCTCTTCGTCGGGACACGACCCGAGAAGCTTTTTTGAGATTTTACTTTGGATAAAAGTAAATCTTTTCTTAAAAGCCTCTTGGAATTCTCACTCTTCTATAATTGATATTATCCTATTATATATCTATATTATATATATTATATATACTAAAGGATTGATTGTGTCAATTTTTGGCGTCGCTGCCGGGGAGGTTGTGAAACGATTTGTTGTGTTTGAAGACCCTTCCCCGTGAAGTTTTTGTTGAGTTTGTGAATATTTTTTATATTATATAAGCAAAAAAAAAATCAAATACTTTTTCTAAAGTATTTACAAAATCCAAAAAACATAAAAAACCAACAAAACAAATCGTGTTGTTAATTGTTATAATCGGCTCACCTTTGGATTACAAACTATAAGGGGTATAAGGAGGGCTTGATCCAAGGAACATCGCCCAAAAAGGAAGAACGCTTTTAAATCGCTTCGGCGTGCTAATTCCTTCCGCTCTCTTGTGCGTAATTTAAAGAGCTACCGTGGACTTTTAACTTCCTGTTACCAAAAATATTATGTTTTTCATAATCAGTGCACGCGCACTCGTTCTCAAACCTGTAACCGTCCTCAACAACAAGTCCCACCGACTTTTGTTGAACCCTTTGATCTTGAAGAACCAATTAATAATACCATTGAAAACCAAAATCAAAATCAAAATCATCAAGATCCTCCCGTAGTTACGATGGCCGATCAACCTACTATGGCACAATTGCTCCAAGCTCCCACCGAGGGATACGAGGATGCAATCGTTGTTCCCGCGATCACCGCGGACAACTTTGACTTAAACATGGTTTGCTCACTCTTGTACAAAATAAACATTTTTTCGGACATGATAAAGAAGATCCTCATGCTCACATTCGATATTTCAACAAGATCACTTCTACGTTGAAGTTCCCAAACATTCTGAATACGTCGATTAAGCTTATGCTTTTTCCATTTTCCCTTGAGGGGGCCCCCCGGATTTGGCTCGAAAAAGAACCCCCTCGATCGATTCTTACTTGGGATGATCTTGTTTTAAAGTTTATCAACCAATTTTTCCCTCCCTCCAAAACAACAAATCTTCGAAATGAAATCACCAATTTCCAACAACGTTTTGATGAATCTTTTAATGAGACATGGGACCAATTCAAGGATCTCCTTCGTGCATGCCCACATCATGGTTTCTCGGAATTACATCAACTCGATACTTTCTACAATGCTTTGAACTCTAATGATCAAGATTCGTTGAATTCCGCCGCGAGTGGTAATTTTTTGGACAAAATGCCTCGAGATTGCTTAGCCATCATCAAGAGCAAATCTAAAGTTCGTTATTCACGAAGCAAAGCGATTGTTGCCAAAGTGAGTACGAGCTCTTTTACCCCTGGTGTTTCACCCGATGTTTCCAAACTTAAAGATATGGTGAAAGCCTTGCTTCTTGATAAGAAAAACCAATCCCAAGCTCCCACTACCGTAAAAGTGGTCGAGGAAAGTTATGTAACTTGTGGTGGTGCTCATTCTTACCGTAATTGTTCCACCACCGATGGCAATGTTTATCGTGACAATATTCAAGAATACATTTCACAAGCCTCCGCGGTTAACTACAACCAAGGAAATACCGGTTATCGTCCCTCGATGATTGCAAATCAAATTCAACCTCCCAGTTTTCCTCCCGTTCAAAACAATCAAAGAAATAATCAAAACCGTTACAATCAAAACTGGGGGAATAATTACAACCAAGGTCCAGTTTATCAGTCCCCGGCTTACCAAGCTCTGGCTTACCAAGCTCCGGGTGTGTCAAAGGATGACTTTCAAAACTACATCAAAGCTAATGATGCGGTTATGAAAAATATGCAAAACCAAAACCAAAACATGCAAAACCAAATGACCAATTTAACGGACATGCTTACCAAATTCATGAATACCAATACCGCCTCTACTTTGGGCTTGGGTTCTCTTCCTAGCAACACTGTTGCTAACCCAAAAAGTGACTTAAAAGAAATCACTACCCTAAGTGGTGTTTCTTATGATGGGCCTCAAGTTCCACCTCCGCCTTCTTCTCTTCCTAAGGTGGTGGAACACGAA
>BQNB010005193.1:3720-103378 GCA_026074375.1 Tanacetum coccineum
ACTGCAAAGCTAAGTAGCTTGCTTCTTAGCTAATTGGGTATGTTTGAAATAGCAATCGTATAAATTAAGATCGGGTCTTAAAATCTATAGATATTAGTTAAATACACCATATAATCTAGATTTACATATTGCGGTCCTATTGTCCTAATATTATTTACAGCGTGTTAATACCTATAGATGAAGTTACGAGGTGACAAAACAGGAAGAAAGGGCCGCCTTGCCGTGTCTACAGAGGTAATGATAATATTCGTCGATTAATTGCATATAGGATGCTTATGCTGTCAGCGTGTCGTTAGATTAGAAGGGTGTTTGAAACTGCTTTTCTGCGGTTGCAGTTGTTAATGTAGCATTGGCAGTTGGATAACCGAGTTGCTAGCATTGGGCTTTCCAAGTAATGCCAATGCCATTGTTTCAATTTTAAAATAAGTAGATTAGCATTTGAATAACAAATTTGAAACACCATATTGTCCGCTTTGGTTTTTGGAAGTTAGAATGTTGAACTTTTACCCACATGCGTATTATTTTGTTTTTGTAGATCCAGTTGGAACTTCCGACCACTTTTGAGGAGGTCATCTAACATAGTACTAACCTTTCACGAGCACGATTGTCTATAGAGTTAGTGGATATGCCCACTGCAAACTCATGTATAATATAATTTGACAAGTATTAGTATTTATGGCTATGCTTTTGTTTTGTTAGATTTAAAATATGCAAAAAGAGACACTTGATGACATGAAAATGAACTCTCCACAGAAGTAGGATACTGGATCGGCTTGCAAAATATGAAGCATCAAGGCTTAAGAGTGGACATGATGTAGGAAAGGAAGTAGCCCCTGATAAGTTATGCAATGCAATTAAGGTATGATGATTCTGACGTCCATTGAAGAAGAAAAACATGTTCCCATATTTTCTATATCTTTTGTGTGTTGACTATGTTATGTTTTTTAGCCTTAAAGAGCACCTAATATTGTGTGTGTAGGTATATGATGAGGCGTTGAAGGATGTACCATCAGCTACTATATTTGATCTATATATCATATTGTTGATGGACATAATTGGTCGAAATGATTCCAGGCTAGACTTTACTATTAGAATATGATAATTCACCATTGAAGGCTAATTGATTTCCCTCCTTCAATTGATAACAACTATCCTATATATAGGATATAAGAGAACATTCTAGAATCGTTACCATGGGCTTGAGCCCAATACAAATTAATGACTAATAAATACTAATAAATGTCTTGACTTGACTTGGATGATGATTATTGACTCTTGACTTTTATTGTTGAACGTTGACTTGATTTATACAAGGCTAATATATATGTAGTAGAGATTTACAAAGGCTGGAGCGAAACTCAAGAAATAAAGCTGTGGGGAGACCCTTAGTAAAAATATCTGCATACTGAAATCTGGAAGGGACATGAAGCACACGAACCTGACCGGAAGCAACATATTCTCGAACAAAATGAATATCAATCTCGATGTGTTTAGTACGCTGATGCTGCACAGGATTAGTAGACAGATACACAGCACTCACATTATCACAATAGACAAGAGTAGCAGTAAAGAGAGGAGTGTGAAGTTCAAGCAACAAATTCCGAATCCACGCAGTCTCAGCAACAACATTCGCAACACCTCGATATTCTGCCTCAGCACTAGAACGAGACAATGTAACCTGCCGTTTGGCAGACCAAGACAAAAGGTTATCACCAAGGAACACACAATACCCGGAGGTAGACCTACGAGTAACAGGGCAACCAGCCCAATCAGCATCTGTATAAGCAGTGAGTTGACTAGTGGATGAGACATAAAGCTGAAGTCCATGGTCAATAGTCCCACGAACATAGCGCAAAATACGCTTCAAAGCAGTAAAATGTGGATCACGAGGATCATGCATGTAAAGACAGATCTGCTGCACAGCATAAGATATATCTGGGCGTGTGAATGTCAAATACTGAAGGGCACCTGCAAGGCTTCGATATAAAGTAGGGTCACTGACAGGGTCACCATCAGAACCGAGTTTGGACTCAGTGTCCACAGGGGTCTTGCATGGGTTACAATGCTGCATGTGAGCGCGCTCAAGAATTTCCTCTGCAAATTTAGACTGAGACAAAAACAATCCAGACTTCGATCGCTGTGCAGATACACCAAGGAAATAATTGAGAGAGCCAAGGTCAGTCATAGCAAACTCACTATGAAGTAATGTAATAATGCGCTGTAAGAGAGCAGTAGACGAAGCTGTGAGTATGATGTCATCCACATATAAGAGCAGATAAGCAACATCCGAACCCATGTGATAAACAAATAGTGACGTATCGGTTTTACTATGCTGAAAACCGACACGTGTAATAAAGCTAGCAAACCGCTGAAACCATGCCCGAGGAGCTTGTTTAAGCCCATACAAAGAACGCTGCAAATGACAAACATAATCTGGGTGGGCGGAATCAACAAACCCTGGTGGTTGATGCATGTAGACTGTCTCAGATAACTGGCCATGAAGAAAAGCATTCTTCACATCAAGCTGATGAATAGGCCAATCACGTGTCACTGCAAGACTCAAGACAGTACGAATAGTAGCCGGTTTGACGACCGGACTAAAGGTCTCATCAAAATCAATCCCCTGCTGTTGACTGCGACCATTCGCAACCAATCGAGCTTTATACCTGCTCAACGAGCCATCTGCATTAAACTTATGCTTGAAAAGCCACATAGATCGAACAATATTAACATTAGCTGGACGAGGCACAAGAGCCCACGTTCCGTTAGAAATCAAAGCATTATATTCATCTACCATAGCCTTATGCCAATTAGGGTCACGAAGAGCATGTAAATGAGAGCGAGGAATAGGCGAAGTAGTGGTGGCATGACAATTCATACGCGCAAGAGGTTTTGAAATTCCGGCTTTTGCACGGGTGACCATATGATGAGTATTGGTAGTTGGGGCGTTCCCATAAGCAGTAGCAGCAGGTGAGGTGATATGGGTATTCGGTGTTGAGCTTGGTGTAGTGGGCTCGTGAGTTGAAGATAAAGGAGGGACCGGAATTTGTTGGTGGGTTGCTGGAGTACGAGGGGTAAGGGGGTGGTGTGGGGATTGCGGTTGGGCTTGAGGCGATTGGGTAGGGCTCGTGTGAGTAGGAGATGGAGGCATGGCAGTTGGGGGATGTAATTGGTGATTGTTAGGATGAGTGGTTTGGGACGTATGGGTGTTGTGAGGGGGTAGCAAGAAATCGTAGGATGGGGGTGTGTCGGGCGTCATGGACCCAAAAGGGAATTGGTCTTCATCAAAGATGACATGTCGGGAGATTATGATTTTGTTGGTTGAAAGGTCAAGGCAACGGTACCCTCGATGTAGAGCCGGGTAACCAAGAAAGACACATGCTGTGGACCTAGGTTGAAGTTTATGATCAAAGGAAATGTGTGGATAACAAAGGCATCCAAACACTCGCAAATGATCATATGTGGGTGGTTTGTTATGAAGCTTAGTGAACGGTATCTCATTATTGATGGCAGTGGATGGAAGGATATTTAAAAGGTGAGCGGCCATGTTTAGGGCTTCTACCCAATATGATGGAGGTATGTGTGCTTGAAACAGTAAGGTGCGGGTAATGTTGTTAAGGGTGCGTAGCATACGTTCCGATTTCCCATTTTGTTGAGAGGTTTTGGGACAAGAAAACCGAAACTGCATGCCATTTTGGCGAAAAAGGTTGTGAAAGCGGGTATTATCATACTCACCTCCATGGTCACATTGCAAAGCCTTAATATCAACATTAAATTGTTTATTCACATATGCGCGAAAAGTAACAAAGGTATCGAACAAGTCGGATTTATGAAGCAAAGGATACACCCAAACATAATGCGAGAAGTGATCCAAAAAAATAGCATAATATTTAATGCCACTTTCACTTGAGATGGGGGATGTCCATAAATCAGAGTGAATAATATCAAATACAGACCCAACATTCGACTCGGAACTGTAAAAAGGAAGCTTAGTGTGTTTGCCTAATTGACAAGCATGACACAAAGCGGGCAACTTTGTTTTATTATATGAAATAAAATGAGAAGACTCTAAACGACGAAGCATATCTTCACTCGGGTGTCCAAGGCGTCTGTGCCACGTGGTGGGGCTCAATGAAAGCAAAGCAAAGGTTGTGGTAGAGGATGGTTGTTGAGTGACAGGGTATAGATCACCAGTACTATCACAGCGGAGAAGAAGCCGGCGGGTCTGGTAATCCTTCACAGAGAATCCATAAGCATCAAAATCAACAGACACATTATTGTCACGAGTGAATTGTCGAACCGAAATCAAATTTTTAATTATATTAGGTGTGACAAGAACATGATGAAGGTGAAGGGGTTTATGTGGTGTATGCAAAAGGCTATGGCCCGTGTGAGTCACGGGTATGGGTTGGCCGTTGCCAACAAATACAGATTTATACAAGCTTGGATTGCTAAAAGAAGTGAGCATACCTGTGTTCTCGGCTAGATGAGAGGACGCCCCAGTATCCATGTTCCAATTTGATTCTTGTAGAGTCATCGTTTGGAACGCTTGTGAAGACGAGTATGGATGGGCCTGCTGGATTGGTATTTGGGCCGGCTGGGGTTGCACTTGGGCCGGCTGAATTGGCACAGAAGACACCAAATTAGCTTGAGGGTGTGTCATGTATGATGCGGGCTGAGCAGGTGATGGACAATAGTGTCCAAGTCCAGACTGAAGATAAACATAACCCAAATTGTTGGGTTGGGCCGAGTATAGGGGTATAGGGTGTGAAATGGATTCGGCCATGTTGGACTGTTGGAAGTTAACAAAGCCCATGTTGGGTGTAAATGGATATGATCCATTAAAGTAGCTTGATAATGCAACATTATATTGATTGGTAACACCTTGAGACGTGTGAACAGCAGGTAGACCAATTGTGTTATTATAACTTGTCATGATGTGCGCTTAGAAGAAAAGTAATACGGCAACAATTAAGCATGCGATATGAAAGGGAAATAATGCAAGCAAATGATAGCAGCAGCAGGCAAGCAAAGACAGGAAAAAAATGCAACGGCAGATTTAAGGATTTAGGGGCGTGTATTTTTTTTTAAGTGTTTAGGGTTGGCTCTGATTACCATATTAGAATATGATAATTCACCATTGAAGGCTAATTGATTTCCCTCCTTCAATTGATAACAACTATCCTATATATAGGATATAAGAGAACATTCTAGAATCGTTACCATGGGCTTGAGCCCAATACAAATTAATGACTAATAAATACTAATGAATGTCTTGACTTGACTTGGATGATGATTATTGACTCTTGACTTTTATTGTTGAACGTTGACTTGATTTATACAAGGCTAATATTTACAACTTTTATCACGAGTCATACACTTTTTGAATCATAAGTTTAAACCATTAATATTGGTCATTTGTTACGTAACATGTATGCTTTCAATTGATACTGCTCACTTTTGTGGGTAAACGAATAGCTGTTATGAAAATGAGATTACAGTTTGGTCATTGTCTGCAATTGGCAATAGCAACACGTTTTTTTTATTGTTTTTGGGATATTGCTTATTTTAAACTTAAATGAAAAAGTAGCTACGTAACTCTTGAGATCCATCACCATTGTGTGTATTTTTGTGTGCAAGATAAATGAGATCACAAAATGAGAGTGGTGGGTATAAGCTATTAAAACAGTCACAATCTTCACAGCTATTAAAATGAGAGTGGTGGGTATAAGCTATTAAAATGAGAGTGGTAGGTATAAGCTATTAAAACAGTCACAATCTTTACACTAATTATTAAAATTCAAATTTTGCATAAAAACCAAGCAAGGCACGGGTTCGGCACGCCTCGTTTGATTTAAAACATCACTTTCAATTTTATAAATAAATGTCAAAAACCCCCTCAAATTTCATAAAATATTCATTTAGGGAAATAACGAAATGGCCGTTAGTTTTTTAACGGGAAGTGACAAAAAAACCTAAATCGGCTAAAAAAATTTAGCATCCTTTATGTGCAAAAAAAAAGTTGAGTACCTTGATTGGAAACAGATCATAAGTTGAGTACCTTTTTGGGGTATAAAAAGGCAATCAACTTAGAGTCTTTTTCAATCAAGGTACTTAACTTTTTTTTTGCACATAAAAGAAGCCAACTTTTTTTATAATACTAGTTGGATTCCCGCGCATAGCGGCGGCGATAAAAATTGCTAACCCAACTCGTTCCGCAATTCCCTACCCGCTTAGAGAATTCGTTTGTTTGGGTTTTCGTAGCTTTCCCGCAACATCATATTAACATCATTCTCGCTTGTATAAAGACTCACACACTCTCTTACCCATCAAACATTGTCTCCAAAAGTATATATCTTTTACGAATCAAGTTTGTAT
This sequence comes from Tanacetum coccineum, assembly GCA_026074375.1. NCBI lineage: Eukaryota > Viridiplantae > Streptophyta > Magnoliopsida > Asterales > Asteraceae > Tanacetum > Tanacetum coccineum. The sequence continues at coordinate 10,099 of BQNB010005193.1, forward strand.
TCAAATTAAAGTTAAAATTGTTAAAAAATTCAAAATAAACCCACTAAAAATGTGAAAAACTAAAAATTTATAAAAATATATCAAAATGGATGTTGAATTAAAGATCACAAAATTTTAGAAAATATGGTGAAATTAAATCATAAAAAAAATAAATAGAAAAAAAGATATGTCAAATTGAAAAAATAAAAGTGATTTTTTAATTAAAAAGTGACACGTGTCACTCTATGATATGATTTTCTAAAATAAGATGGATGGTCAAGATTGCACCTCCTTATCTTAATTTTTGATGGGACCCACATTGTAAATGCTTTATATATTTTTTATATTTATAATATAAGATAAGATATATTTTCAGCTTTTACATGATAATACATTATATTTTAAAAGGTATTTTTTAAGTAACTAGTTATAATGCTTGTGCACGCACGAGTTTTTTTCTAATTTTTTTACAATGTGTTTTTTTATAAATTAAAGGGTATTTTTATAATAAGGGTCTATTATATGTATAATTTCAATAATTGAGTCTAACTAAGTGTAGTTTTATGTGTCGTCCAAAAAGGAACTGGATAAGTGTTTTTGGTTGCTTCTATCATTCATATATTTGGTAACATTAATAAAATTTGATAAATGATCAAGTGATACGTCATTTAGACCGCGCACATCTTACTTAAAGGTTGTCTTTCAAGAAAACCTAAATGAACAGTTCATAGATTTATATGTGCCTTTTTTATGATAAAATATGTTTGATAATCTAGACCGATAACCTAACCGAGAGCAGATTTTGTGCAGGCACGTGTTTTTTTCTAATTTTTTACGAAGTGTTTTTATTTTTTATAAATTAAATAGTAATTATTTAAATAAGGACTCATTATGTAGATAGTTTCATGTTGTTTTTTGTATTTTTTTTATATTTTATTTATTTATTGTGTTCATTTTAATCATTATTTTGAATCTTAACAGATTTTGATGATACCTCTACTTTAATGTATTTGTCCTTTAAACAAAGTTGTTGCTTAAATATTGTGGTTAATATAAATATTTGATGCTTGATGGGATCAACCGTTTTGATTTATCGTGTTTTTTGTTTTTTTTTTTGAATGTTATTCGATAGCTAGACTAATATAATCTATTTGATTGATTTTTTAATGGTTTGCTTTTTTGCTGTTTTAGATTGAGAGCGAACAAGAGAGGTTGAAGTATCTGGAATTTGTTCAAGTGGCATTGCTCCATGCACTTCTGTATGCGTCAAAAGTCTACTGTTATGCTAAGGAAAACTCTGGCCCGCTCAAGCCTGGCGTGGAGACAATAGAAGGTACTCTTAAGACTGTTGTTGGTCCTGCATATGATAAGTTTCATGATGTCCCTGTTGAGGTCCTCAAGTTTGTTGATCGTAAGGTTAGTTTGTTTACCAACTTTAGCTGAATCTTTCTTCAGCAACATATTTCTATTTTTATGCATGTCAAAATTTATTTTTGGAATTGCGTAAATATCTTGGTATGAATGGGATTTTGAAGTCCCTCATACGTATGTGAAAGTATCTGATCTAGAAGTAATTGACCTTAATTGACCCTAAGACCGTAGGTGATCGCCTCTTCCTAAAGTTTCTGATATTTTTCGGAAGTCACCGATATTCTGTTTTCAAAAGTGCACCCACTTATCGACCTTCTTGCGGAAAATTGTACTTGAAAAATGAAAATCATTGAAATGAATATTCTTGTTTGGAGATTGTTAAAAGCATTTGATGACAAGAGTACTTTATGCTTTGGTATTGGAATATTTCTACGAGTGCGTTAGTATAAATTATGGTTAGCAGTAAAAAAGAAAAGTTTTTGTTTTGGACAACAGCAGATTAGAGTTTTTTTGTTGTATACTTCCTTTATAGAGTTAAGTAGATGTGGCAAGATTGGCTGATTGTGTAACGTGTCAAAACAGTTATCGAAACATACTTAAATCCATAGTCACAGGGATCGCCAAACCCTTGGCGATTTTCGATCTGGTACGCGCGATTCCCAATCGCGGTACGGTAGCGATCTGGATCGCCGTGGATCGCGAACCGAATCGTTCCCATCGTCGTTCCCAATTCATAGTTCGTCTTTTCGTTCCCAATCACACCGAATCGCGATCAATAATTAGCCAATCGGCGATCCAACAAGTTAACTATAATCGGTGATTTATAAGGCCTCGAAAACGCTGTTTGATGGCTATGTAATTACACAGTGAATGAGATATGAAAGGGTTTTCTGGTTTTACGTTGTGAATTAGGGGAATTGGTGTATGGGTTTTGATTGGATTGGTGATTTAACGAATGTTGGGTTAGCGGTTTCTTGGACAGAAATTTTTGAATGGAAATGGATATGGATATTGGGGCACACAGTTGAAGGCGAAGTGTGGTGGTTTTTTAGTTTGAGATCTGGTGTGTTTTATAAGAAGTGTGTTTGACAGTTGTTGTTTTGTTTGTGGGATTGTGTTGTGCTTACTAGGATAATATAAAGTTTTATAAAGACTTGACTTTTGTTTGTGACTTTTGTCTAAGAGTTAGGATTAAACTTAAGATGTGATGTTTCAGAAAGGGTATAAATATATATGAAACTAAACAATATTATTACATTGCAAGTTTTTTTATAAGTTATGACTTGTAAATGTATAAATATATATGAAACTAAACAATATTATTATTATGCACGCCGTACCAAAGTATTTGGTACACCGAACCGAAATATATGGTACACCGGACCGAAGCGAACCGGAATGAGCCTACCCCCCGTCGTACCGGATTTTTAGAAATAGCGAACCGCGATCCCGTACCGAAGCGATCCCCGTTCCATGTGACTAATCTTAAATCTTTGAATGAATTGATTTAGAGTCCTTAACATTAAATGCACTAACAAAAGATTTTGGAGGACGCTCAGCCATTCACCATGGGACTGTTTTATTATTATTAGTTGATCCATTAATGAGACATAAATTGACCCATTTAAAAGGTTCTGGGTCGCGTTTGCTACCTTTATATGTGACATAAAAGGTTTAGGTTGCCTTTTTTTTTTTTTAATTTATCTGAATCAGAAGACTTGTTTAAACTTTTAACATGTCTAGATGCTCATTCTCTGGTGACATGATTTCAGGTTGACGAGTCTGTTACCAAGTTCGACAGCCGAGTGCCTCCTTTTGTGAAAGCTATGGTGTTCAATACAACAAAAGCTGTCTACAAAGGCATCTGAGGTCAAGAGTGCCGGTGTGGTGGAAACCGCCTCTGGGCTCGCAAAAACTGCATACACCAAGCTAGAGCCGACCGCCAAAGGACTTTATACAAAATATGAGCCTGTTGCAGAGCAATATGCTGCTTCAGCTTGGCACTCTCTTAACCAGCTCCCGTACTTTCCTCAGGTGGCTAATGTGGTTGTACCAAAAGCAGCTTACTTTTCTGAAAAGTACAACCAGACAGTGCAGGAAACTGCAGAGAAAGGATACAAGGTTTCTTCATATCTACCATTGGTGCCCACTGAGAGGATTGCTAAGGTGTTCAATTCTGCTGAACCACAAGCTGAACCAGTAGTTTCTAGTGGAACTGAAGGAGTGGTTGCTGCACATTGATTGTTATATAACCTCTGGTGGTACCGTTTGATGATTGTGAAGAAAGTTGAAGAGGATATATTGCATATGTTTGTTTTGTTTATCTGAAATTGTTTGGCATAGCTTTTGGCCTTTCGTATGAAACTTTGTTATATTCAAGGAACCAATTTTGAACTGATGTGATCATGAAAAATGGATCCTTCTCTCGTATGTACAGTAAGGTTTGATTGATAATATGCTGTAATCTTTGTTATACCATTCTGCTGTTTATTCTTTAGCGTAGGTAATGGATTTGCATCTAGTAAAAGATGTGTCTATATCTTCAAAAAATTATGCTATGTTTGTTTTCTTATGGTTTTTATAGGTTACTTTATTTGAAGCTAGATTGCAGTGGTCTTTGATGAAGTTATGCCGGTGTCTTAAATTTTATGCATCTTTACTTAGGGGTGAGCAAAAAAAAACCGGTTCCCAAACCGGAAACCGGTTCCAACCCGAAAACCGAACCGGTCAAACCCGGTTTTGACCAAACCGGTTCCGGTTTTTGGCCAAACCGGGGGTTTGGAACCGGTTGGCTTTTTTCAGCGCTCCTCCGGTTCGACCAAGGGGTTTTGCGAACCGGTTTTTGGAACGGTTTGGAGCGACCGGATTTTATTGGATTAAAAATGTGTCCCGCGGAATTTACTTTATCAGATTTTCTTATACTTTTAGATTTTCTTGTGGATAAGTTGGATGGATAACTGATTTTCTTATCCTATAAATAAGGGTGTTGTATTACAACTTAAATCACAACTTACATTACATACAATCCTTCTTAAGCAAAAAAAAACATATCCACCTCAATGGCAAGTCAATCCGCCTCAGACTCAGCTACTACCGGTGTTGGTTAACAAAGTGCACTGGGAATTCGTGGAATCATTCAAACCTCTCGAGAACATATGAAATTTGGAAAGACTTCAACATGTGCATTATGACCAACGGTCATAAAAAAGCTCAATGCAAGCATTGCTTTAATTTCTTGTCGGTGGGTTCCAACACGACGTTGAAGCATCATATAAGTCATCCGCATTGTGAAGTATTAAAGGCGCAGCAGAATCAGAATCCGGAAGCGGGGAGGGTGGGGGGGGGGGGTGAGGCGGGGGGGGGGGGGGGTGGGGGTGGGGGGGGGGGGGGGGGGGGGGGGGGGGGGTGGGGGGGGGGGGGGGGGGGGGGGGGTGGTGGGGGTGGGGGGGGGGGAGGGGGGGGGGGGGGGGGGGGGGGGGTGGGGAGGGGGGGGGGGGGGGGGGCGGGGGGGTGGGTGGGGGGGGGTGGGGGGGGGGGGGGGGTGGGGGGGGGGGGGGGTGGGGGGGGGGGGGGGGGTGGGGGGGGCGGGGGGGGCGGGGGGGGGGTGGGGGGGGGGGTGGGTGGGGGGGGGGGGGGGGGGGGGGGGGGGGGGGGGGGGGGGGGGGGGGGGGGGGGGGGGGGGGGGGGGGGGGGGGGGGGGGGTGGGGGTGGGGGGGGGGTGGGGGGGGATGGGGGGGTGGGGGGGGGGGGGGGGGGGGGGGGGGGGGTGGGGGTGGGGCTGGGAGGGGGGCGGGAGGGGGGGTGGGGGGGGGGTGGTGGGGGGGGGGGGGGGGGGGGGGGGGGGGGGGGGGGGGGGGGGGGGGGGGGGGTGGGGGGGGAAGTGGGTGTGGGGGGGGGGGGGATGGGGGGGGGGGGGGGGGTGGGGGGGGGGGGGGGGGGGGGGGGGTTGGGGGGGGGGGGGGAGGGGGGGGTGGGGGGGGGGGGGGGGGGGGGGGGTGGGTGGGGGGGTGGGGGGGCGGGGGGGGGTGGGGGGGGGAGGGGGGCGGTGGTGGGGGGGGGGGGGGGTGGGGTGCGGGGGGGGGGGGGGGGGAGGGGGGGGGGGGGGGGGGGGGTGGGGGGGGGGGGGGGGGGGGGGGTGGGGGGGCGGGGGGGGAGGGGGGGGGGGGGGGGGGGGTGGGGGGGGTGGGGTGGGGCGGGGTGAGAGGGGGGGGGGGGGTGGTGGGGGGGGGCGGGGGGGGGGGGGGGGGGAGGGGGGGGGGGGGTGGAGGGGGGGGTTGGGGAGGGGGGGAGGGGGGGAGGGGGGGTAGGGTGGGGGGCGGGGGGGGGGGGGGGGGGGGGGGGGTGGTGTGGGGGGGGGGGGGGGGGGGGGGGGGGGGGGGGGGGGGGGGGGGGGGGGGGGAGGGGGGTGGGGTTGGGGTGGGGGGGGGGGGGGGGGGGGGGGGGGGGGGGGGTGGGGGGGGGGGGGGGGGGGGGGGGGGGGTGAGGGGGGGAGGGGGGGGGGGGGGGGGGGGGGGGGGTGGGGGGGAGGGGAGGGGGGGGGGGGGGGGTGGGCGGGGAAACGTCTGATCGGGAAGAGATGGGCCAAATTTTCATGTTCAATTCCGGATTATCTTCGTGAACAATTCCGGGGTTGGTGATTCAACGGGGGTTACCATTCAACCCATAAGAGCAAACAACGAGGGTGTTCCAAAACACTATGCAACCGCGATACACTCATGTAAGTCGTTCTACTCTAAAACGTGATGCAATGAAACTATGGGTAGCGGCTAAACAAGCAACCATCGATGGTTTTGGTAACTTAAATAATAAGGTCAACCTATAAAAGGAACCTTATGGATCCGCTCCTACATTAATTTGCCCCTGGTTCTTTACATTGTGTGTTTCGCACATTGGATTGAACCTAGTACTTGGCAAATGATGAAGCGGGTCATTTCGTTCGAAGAGTTTTCGTTAGTTCACTCGGGTACAAACTTGAAGTATATGTTGAAAAAAGTTTTTGTCATGTATGGTTTGAAAGAAAAAATTTTGTCAATTACTTTGGACAATGCTAGCAATAACACAAGCGCCATGGATAAACTAAAATTAAAATACAAAACCTACAATGGGGGGTCAGGTTTTATCACAGTAGTTTTTGTGTTGCCACAACATCATAACTTGGTTGTGCAAGCTGGTTTAAAGGTCCCCATAATTAATCAAATGAAAGAGTCTTTCAAACAAATGTTAAAAGATGTTTTCAAATCTGGTGATAAAATCCGAAAACGCTATATTAAAGTCTGTAAGAATGCAGAAAAACCTTGTTATTCACCAAATTGGGACGTTGATACACGATGGAACTCCATTTTGAATGTGCGAAATTGGTTTGAAAACAGGAAAATGAGTGTGGTGTATTTCTATGAATATTTGGTCACTAATGAATGGTAGATGGTTTAAAAAATTACGGATGAATATTGGGTTCTTATTGAATCGTCTAAACCCATTAGTGAAGTGTTTCAACAATGCTACGGTTATTTTGTCGGGGGTTTTTCTACCCAACTCTCCATTGGTACTTCAACAAGATTTTTTTTTCATAAGTTGCAAATTATTCTGATTTAGAACTTGTGGGGGAGGGGTGTTGTCTGTGTGGTTTCAACCAATGAAAAAAAACTTTAAGAAATTCAATCGATATTACTTGTCGCCGCTTTAAATCCCTGTTTTAATGGTATCCGGGGTAGACTTCTTAATTCGAGAATATTAGTAGGGTACTTGGAGTTTGAAGATGATGGTTTTGCTAACTTTGGTCTAGGATTGGTTTCACTGAATCTTTCCTGGTTTGTATAATATGATATTATTTACCTATATGGTACTAACCAGACCTCAATCAACAAGTGGTGGGGGTTCTTCATCGGGGGTGAGTGTGATCCTTATGCTCGTTTGCTACCACGGTTTTAAACAAACATAAAAAAAAAGAAGTCATGGGGTGTTCCTACATGTCCTGCGAGTTGAGCAATTATCTCAAAAACAATTTTGTATTCTCAGGACTTCAGCCCTAGGATTTGCATCTTATGATGTATTAGGGGTTTTGGATATCAAAGGAAAAATCAGTTTCCTGTTTATTCCCGCATGGCATGGATATATTAAGTGTCCAAGCTTCTTCGGTAGCTTACTGAATCAGAATTTTTCAACAAGTGGTAGGTTTTTGTTGACATATCCGAAGAAAACAAGACTTAAACTCCGGAGTCTTTAGAGATGTGCATGTGCTCTGAAGGATCATTTGACGCTCATGAGCGTAATCCAAAACACATCTCCTCTTGAACTACCTCTTAGACGTTGTAAGAAGGTGTTTTAATGAACGAGGTGCAACAAATGCTGCCACTCAACTTACGTGATCAAGAATGGCCGTTAGATGCTAGTAGCGATGGCTCTTTGTATTCAGGAGATACAAGTCGTGATTTAGATGATGAGCACGCGGACGCCGGAAGATGACAAACCGTGAGAGGGAGCGTCTTAGGGTCCTATGTCACATGTTACAATTACCTACTAGTATTGTGTTGTATTTCCTAATCTTTTCGGTTGTATTTGTGTACGTATTTCTTTTATGTTGTATTTCGTTTATGTAAAAAATTTATGGTTTTGTATTCAATAAATAGTTGAAGTTTAATCAAGTTTTTAGTATAACAACACAAAAAATTAAAACAAAAAAAAAAAAAAAAAAAAAAAAAAAAAAACCCGGTCAAACCGGTTTTAGTGGTTAACCGGAACCGAACCGGTTCCAAACCGGCAAACCGGTTTCGGCTCAACCCGGTAACAAACCGGTTCCAAACCGGTTCAGGGTTTGGCCAAACCGGTTTCGGCTCCGTGTTGACCGAAACTGGTTCCTGTTTGACTCAAACCGAACCGATCTGGTTAACCGATTTGCGCACGACTAATTTGTTTTGCTTTAATTTTTCTTCCATGTATTGATTTTATTTGCTTTGTGGGTATTGATGAGATGGGAATACTTGGATTCATTTCGCTAATATAGCCACTGATGGTCTTCATGGTATGCAACATGCTGATAAAAATGGTCTTCTAGGGGTTGTTGGTAAAGATGATAATATTTTCGTTGATGTATTCAACGTGCTTGCTGATTCAAGTAATCAAATTTACATGTAATCAAGCCCATAACAATCAACATCAAATTTAGTCATCTGTTATCAATGATATCTCATACTACCCAACCTTTTCATGCATTATAGATAAATTTATACGATCACCATATATTAAAACTATTTCATGTTTACTATGAGCACATAGGCCAAAGAAGCAGCTTAACATCCTTTATAAGCATCACATCCGACGCTTCAAATGAATCAACAACATATTAGGTCTTATACTCGTAAATACGGATTTCCAAACACCCTTTCCGTATATTTAGACTTTTTTATCAGCCAAATATGATATTATGCGAGTATCGCTTTAAGAAAATCTATTAACCCTTAATCTATTTATGTGAAGGTATAGAATACCAAAAAAGGTATCACATAATATTAGGAAACCCTTTACCCCCAAAAAAATATATCAGGAAACCCATCCCATAAGCTACATTGTGAATCTTGTTGGAACATGGTTAATCGCAACCTTGGTTATAACATGAATAAATAATGCCATATGACAAATGCAGATGAAATATTTATAAAGACCTATTAAAATGCATATCTGAATAGGAAATGATGAAACATAATCATGATTTCATAATCTAACATCAGAAACTAAACTAGCCAATATCATAATTTTTAAGCCCAAGACCAAATTCCAAATCAAAACCCTAGACATGAAGTAATTAAGACAGAATACCCTTGATACCATTTTCTTTGTGTCCGGTTAAATATGCCACTGATCGACTCCAACCTTAGCTTCAGATTTAAGATAAGTACAATTGGCATCTACAAAATCTATAAGACAAAGTGCAAACTGTTCAATGGAAACCCACAAAGAATCGATCTGAATATCTATATCAAAGTTAGAATTTTGGATTCACAATTAAAATAAATATCATTTTAACTTGTTTAAATGTGCCTACCATGTCAAGATATGTGTGACTGCGTTTTTTGTTTCGGTATTAGCTAATAACCCAAGTGTGGCTTTTTTGACTCTGATTAAATTACAAATCGTTTGCAAAATAAGGAAATTTTGGCATTGTATATGGAATAAGTAAGTTGTGCATAAGTGACTTACTTCTTTGTTAAGTGTCAGTACACTTTCCTACCTAGTTGTGCTTCTGCACGAATTGCCTCAACATCTCAGTAAGCTTTTCGATTATCCTTTTCTGTTAATGAGATATACAATCTGAAGATTGCAAATGAGTGCCCGAACTAACCCATTTATAAAATGGGTCTAAACTGATGTCTCTAACGATGATCACCAGATCTCCACCACATTTAACAGTACGAAAACGGTGGTTAAACTATTTGACTAAAAAACTATTAATTTTTTTAGATTTAATAGTTCAAGAACATAATAATTGGTTGAGATAGCTTTCTGCTCCTAGCAAGTGTCATCGGATAACATCCATATAAAGCTTCCATCTAAAAAAATGCATTGAATTGGAACTTGCATTTGTAGTTGTACATTTAACTATTCGTTTAGAACAATTTGATCATTTAATAAATTTTAACATCTATACGTATCTATGCCGTTTGGCTTATTATTAGGAATGAGTTTGGGTATGGGTTTAATTATAAAATGGAATAGAATAGGCATGAGTTTAGATATCATATCTAATATTATTGTTTGATTTATTGGTTGAGTTTGGATTTATAATGGTAAAAAGGTGGATTAATTGAGAATCAAGTTCTAAACCTATCATGTAAAGGTGGGTATGGAGAAACCTTTGTTTTAAGATATCATTCCAACATTAAAAACCTATATAAAGTAACCAAACATCCTCAATCAATCTCATTCCCACTCCCCTTTCCCAAAACCCTCAATCCAAACACACCCAATAAAATATGGTAAAAGAAAAGTTTACTTATCTACTCATTGTATAAGCTGGATCTCATCGCCAAGAACTCATGTTCCACATCCAATCAACTTAACCCCCACATCATTTGTTGAAACATTTACCTGGAAATAAGGAAACATACAAAATTTGTAATAAAAGTAAAAAATGTATTTTATCATCTAAGAATATGCAATCAGACAACATTAGAATTTAAAGAATGGGATTTAAGCAAATAAAATGCGACAACAAACTTAGTCTGAAAAACCCTCGCTAATTGATGTTTGCTATAATACACATCTTTTATAACCCGTAAAACACTATTAATCGGACTAAAAATACTAAAATATGCTTAATTATATTGCAAATATGTTTGTTTGGTATTTTTTATGTCTTGCAGGTAAAAGGATTGAAAACGGAGCAAAAACGGGAATTACCGGGCTCAATTTGGTCAAGTTTAATTATTACTCAAAGCTAAGACAAAGTCGTGAAAAGTTCCCAAGCATACCAGTGTAAAGAGCACGAAAAAACGAGTCCAACGGTGCCCTCGGATCTTAATGGGCCAGCCTGTAACCCATTTTATGGTCCAGACCAGCCAAGGCCCAACATATAAAGCCCAAGTTCATTTTTAAGTCCAAAGTTATAAAATGAATGTTTGTTTGGACCATGGTGACGTCAGATCATGTGAGGATAAATTAAATCCTCAAGCCACACGTGACTTAGCATTACACTTTTGTGGATAAATAGAAGCATGACACATGGCTGGGAAATATGAATAACTTTCATATTCATTTCAACAAATGATCCAACGAACGATAGTAGCTGCGTACGAATGAAACTGTGCAAGTCTACACGTGGCATTCAATAAACGGCTGGATCTCTTATCCTTTGACCTCAATCCGTGTGACACCGGATCCAAGGCCATGATTGGCTACTCATGACAAAATGATGAGGGCAAAATTTCACTTCTACCCCTCTCTTAGCTATAAAATTAGCTCACACCCCTCACATTTGAGTTGGTTAGCTCTAGGAGTAGTTTAGTGTAGATTAGCTTATTTTTATTTTTTTCAGCTTATTAAAAGTTTTTTTTAAACAGCTTATTGTCTATCATATTGTAAACTTTTAGCTTATTGTTAATGAAGATGTGTTAAGATTTTATGGCTTATTCTTGTTGTTTTTTTTCCTTTATTTTCTCGTGTTAGCTTTTCGAGATAAGCTTCCCTTTAAGCTTATGTATCCGACTTATTTTCTGGCTTATTAAGGATAGATTAAACGAAATTCATAAGCTATACTTTAGCTTATTAGTCTCGCCTTCTCTTTTCTTCAATAAGCATTAGATCAAATAAGTTTCTAAATAAGCTAAGTTGGGTTTTATTTTGTCTAAGTGTAGTAATGGCTTATTAATTCGTATTTCTTTTTCTGAGCTTATTTTCATATGTCGATTAAGCTACTTAATAACTTAGTCGATCAAGGGATTAAGCTTATATCATCAAAACTTATTCGTTTTTTTTGTTAGTCGATTTTAATCGAAAATAGCCTAATAGTAGTTTTAAAATAATTTCATTAGCAAAATAATCTTATAACTTATTTTCCTTTCAATACAAGTTTTTTTTGTAGCTTATAAATCTTCAAAAACAGTTTCATTCAATTATTTCGTTTCTCGCCCAAACTCGAGAAACTATTTGGGCTTTCGTTTAAATTCATGTTGGGCCGTTTGAGTTGTATCGAAATTGGACCATTTGGTTTGTATTTAAATTGGGGCGTTTGGTCTGTGCAATGATAGAATCGAGTAGTATAGTGATAATTTTGTTGAATTGCATTTGTATTATGAATTGTTTTTAGTTATCAGTTTAATGCTTTGTTGTTTGACATTTTGGTACCGGTCAACTCATGAGGCGCGAAGCTTAAGGGTTTATTTAGCTAGACCGAATTAGATTATTTGTTTTAGCTAAATAAATCGGGTGGTATTCGTTTATTTGCGGGTCTTCAATTCGGTTCAATTTTCTATTTTTTTTCAATTAATTAGTGTAGCTTTAGTATAAAATGTTTTGCTTTGCTTATTTTATCATTATGAGTAGCGAGTAGTTTTATTTGTGTTTGCTAAGTGATTAACGATTTGGAATTTAAATGCGGTTTTAAAAAGGTTTAAAAAATTAATAGTCATTAGAATTTTCCAATTTACATACCGTCATTTACTTTTAATGCAATTTAAATACTTGTTATTTATTTTAAAAATAATTTTACTTTACTTGTCATTTAATTTCTTGAAATTTGTTTTCTAAGGATTTTAATTCGTTAAACCTAAGCCCGCACTTAAGGAACATTTCACGTCACTTAGCAATCATATTTGTCATTTATGCAGGTTAACCCACGTCAAGACTTCATTGTTTTATTAAGTTCTAGGGCTTGAATATGCATTTTTACCAAAGTTACTTTTATCTTAAAATGTGCTTGCCAAACACCAAGGGCCGGAATGGAAACTTTCCCCATAGTTGTAATAAAGGTCGCGGGTCCATTACTCGGGTCCAAACTCCCTTGGTTCACCTATTCAACCAATCACGAGCTTCGCCCCAACCGATTACCAATTAAAACCCAACCTCTAACACGACAAACCCACCCAACCCGGGCTTAACTTATACACGTTTTAAACATTACTGTGCATCTCCATTTACCCAAACTCTGAGCGACACTCACTCACAACACACGTCGAACAACTCAAGAACACAAGCTCCCCATTGAACCCTAGTTTCTAAACACTCACCCCCACTGATAAATTAACCTTAGGGTTAATGACCCTCTCACAAATCCTAACCCATCCATCGCTATCAACCCATGCCACCCTGGCATAATCTATCAATTTCATTGGGTGATGTGACGTGTGTGAATGTACACACTCACATATCTAGCACATCAAGCCACATCATCGATCCGGGTTTATACACAATCTAATCCTACGGCTCAAAGGATTGTGTGAAGAGATGAAGGAGGAGGAAGAAAGATAGGATCGAGAAGATAGAGGTTAGCTCTAGTTTCGGGTATAAATACCCCTCATTCCAGCACACGAGGAGAGTAATTTTTTAGTGTTTTGTTTAGTTTTATTTTTGTAATAGTTTAATGTTGTCGATTCCGTTTGAGTAGTTGTTTTTATTTGTAATTTCAGTTTCATGTTATTCATTTCGTATTGTAAGAAACTATTTCAGTTTTAATAAAAGATTTATTTCATGTTAATTTGTGTTTCATTTTAATTCTGTTAAAAGAGTTTGAGTTTGTGTTTGTTGTTCAAACGATCAGACTTGATACCAATTTGGAATTGGACGGCTGCTATGGTATCAAGGGGTTAGAGCTATTGGATAGCACATAGGATTAGTATAGGTTTTGTTATTGATTTAGGGCTTATGTGGATTAAGCCATAAGCCCACACAGCTTATTGTTTCTTCTTGTTTTGCTGAAATCCAAGGTATCATCTTATTTATGTTTACATTTGTTCTGTTTCTTTCTTTGAATAAGCTTTTTTAAGTATTATAGTAAAATAAGCTTGCGGTTTTGTTAATGTCTTGCTTAAGACTATTATTGTGTAGTCTAATTCTGTCAAGTTGCCTTTTATTTTTTGCTTTGTTGTATAGTTGATAGGGTTTTGTTACTAAGCTGCTCAGTTCTTATAGCTAATAAGCTCAATACTGCTTATTTTAAAAAAAGGTTAGAGTTAAGTTTTAGCTTATTAAAGTTAATAAGTTGTTTCAAATTAAAAAAGATGCTGATCATAAACGTTTAGAAGGTTCAGGGGTCATTTCTGTCAATATTCAAAGTTTTCGTTAAGCTAAAATTTACTCAGTTAGTCCTTGTTAGTTTAATAATAGTCCCTAGTTAATTACACCGTTAGTCCTTAGTTTATTACATCGTTTGTCCTTTCGTTAGTTTAAATATTAGTCTTGTTAGTCCCAAGTTAAGGGGGAACCATTTCTGTGTCCTTTTAATCGATCTTGTGGTTTTATTGGAAAATCTCATTTATGTTGCCCGCCTACCCTCTATTTTCAAAAATGGCAGTATTGGCCCATGTGTTTGGGTGGTTTTAGTTTAAGTTTTATAAAAATAGTTTTTATAAATAATAAATTAGGTTTTTAGTTTAATTAATTAAATTGGTTTTTAATTACTTGATAAAAATTGGGGCTTTTAGAAAATCTATATTTCTGCTCTTTTTTCTGCTTATTAAAACGTTCATTTTTAATATAAATTTTTAGCTTAAGTTTAATATTTTTAAAAAAATAAGTTTCGAATTTAGTTATTATTAATATCTTTTTCGAAAATCAAAAATCAAAAAAAAAAATAGAAAAAGTTTGATAAAAACACAAAAATATTAGTTTAGTTTTAAAATTTCTTAGATCATTTTATTTGAAAAGTAATTTTTTATTTTTAAATATTTTAATCTTAATTTTTCAATTTTTAATCTTTAATTCTAGTTTTTAAAACTTTTAAATAGAAAATAAGTAATAAAAATGTTTTTCTCATATTTTTAAGTAATTTAGGATTAAACTAGCTTAAAAAGTATTTTTCTTAATTTTTATCAATTAAATTTCTATTTTTAGGATTTAATTTAGATTAATTAGTGTTTAATTCATATAAAATCCAAAAAGCCTTTAAAAAATATTTTTAATTTTCCTAAAATTTTCTTTAGCATTAATTTAGGTTTAGGAATCTAGTTTACATTTTTAAGTTTTAAATTGCATTTGTTTTCTTAAATGTCGCATTTTATCTTCGTAATTAGTTTAATTTGTTATTTAGTTGTTTAATTGTGCCTTTAATTTTAGTAGTATAATTAAATCAAAAATATATCTTTTCTTATTCAAATCAGGATCCAAACTTAAACGAGGTTTCCATTGCACGAGTCATTGGGGAAACGACCCGGGTGATCATACTTGCCCGGTTTATTATACGTATTCTATATTATATTATATATATTTTTGAGAGTGAATTTTATCAAGGGTAACTTGGTAACTTTCTTAATTACTCTCGGGATTATATTATTTTATATTATATTTTACGTGTATAAACTGCTCAATCAGTTTTTGGCGCCGCTGCCGGGGACTTGTGTGAGCGATTCCTTCGTTTTGAGTTTGTCGATTTGGTTTGAAGATCCTTTCGTCCTCGAAAGTTAAATTTTTGTCATAAATCCAAAAATCCAAAAAAAAAAAAAATAAAAAATATAAAAAGTAAAAAAAATATTTTTCTTTTCTTTTTAGTATAAGTAAAAGATAAAAAAAATAGAAAAATCAAAAATATAAAAAATTGTCTTAATTCAGAAAATAAAATTCACCAAGTTGGTAAAAGAACACCAACAAATAATATCTTCCATTGAGATATTATCATTTCAATTTCGGTGAACCTCGCAATTGTTCCCAATTCGTAATCAAAGATTTAACACTTGCCTTTTGTGTCTCTACGACGTACGGCTCACTCTTGAAATAGCCTATTTTCTAAGAGCTACCGTGATTGAGTAGTTGATTATTTGGTTTAAGTCTCTTTCGTGTAACCGTTTAAAATTAATTGCTAAAAAAAAAAAAAAAAAAAAAAAAAAAAAAAAATCCAAAAATATTTTTATTTCCTTTTGAATTATTTTCAAAAACCTAAAAATATTCTTCTTTTTCCTCTTATTCGTTTCTTTTACTTAATCCTCTATGTTTTTAATTCTATGGGTCTCATCGTTTCAAAATCCCATTTACGCTATCAAAGAGTGTTAAATTGTGGAAGTGTGTACCACTAAGAATTGTTGTTAGATAGGGAATCTTAATGATAAATCCTTTTTCTGGATCCGATCTTCATCCGTGTGATGTGCATGATGTGGAAACCACGGTTGATGGTCGAGTGTCATGGATGTGCATTTTTTCGAAAGAAATTCGATGAAGATTTTTGCTTGCGTATGGTTGTTGAAATGGAATTTTCAAAGACTTTCAAAATACTTCCGAATCATCCGACAACAATACCAACGTTGTTAATGCTCTTCGAGAGCCATGCGTTGTCAGTCAGACCGGTTGAGAATCTCTCGCAAGATTCCTCCACATATTGACCATTAATTGTTGTTATTGACGCGAGGTTATTTCATTAGATGGAATTTTTTTGGCGGAAAATGCATTTGATAAATCTTGTGGCAAAAGGTGCTCATTCGGTTATAATTGTTCCACAATAGTTCGATTATCACTTAATACGAATCGATGCATCAAAACATTATGATACCCCCACATTATTTGCCAATTGTTCACAACCGATAGCAATTATGAAGCTGAAAATTCATTCACTTATGTTGCAAACCCGGATTCTTTCTATTAATTCTCCAAATTTACTTTACCCACCCCACAACCACAGTATTAGTTGAGACTTTCTTGTGTGAGTTAGTGTGAAATAATGCTCATTATGGTTTTGATTGTCCTCCACAGTTCCGTTTTTGTATATGAACAGGTGCCGTTGCTACAATCAAAACTTTAGTGATAATTATTATCTAAAATTCACCGGTTTCTTTATCAGCAATATTTTTGTAGTTTTATTGCGGTGGGTCCTCATTTTGGATTATCAATGTCAACCGATCAATGAAACTTGCTATGAACCTATTATCTCGAGTTTGATTATTCCAGTTTTAACCTACCCACATCCTCCTGGAATCCGTCTATCCGACAAGAAGCCCTTACTAAAAATTCTTGAGGAGTTTGAAGAATTAAAAGAGATCAAAGAATGTTACCGGAATTATTAAAAAGCATATCGCGGAAGAACAATGCTTTAAAGAGAATTATGAGTATCGAGGTAATGAGGCGTGAGCGAGCAATTGGTTGACGCAAAATTAAGAATTCACGAATGATTTGGGGAATATTAGAAGATTACGTGGAGAGGAGATTGGATGAAGAATATGGAGAGAGATTGTGGAGATTACAATTCATAAGCGTAGCAAGATTTTAATGTATGGGGAAGCAAAGTTCGAAAAAAGGAGAAAGCTTACGAAGATGAAAAGTATGCTGCTGCCTGTCGTTACATGCTTTCTGTTACTTGTGATGACGAGGATGATTATATTCCTTTAGCAATCACAAACCGAGCTTACCAATCAAAGGAGCCCGATTATTCTCTAAATATGGGGGTTATGAGATCTCGACACTATTCGGCACGGAATCGAGAACGATAGTAATAAAGTCTTGTGTTGAGAACCTTTGTCCCAATCCCAGTGAATTAAGGGTTTTATTTCTGACGATTCATGTGATGTGCCTATTTGTGATATGGTCGTATTAATGTTGAGTCCGATTTTGTAAAATTTTTGGTTAACCATGATACTTCGATTGATAATTCTTCTAAGATTGACCTTATTTTCGAGGAGTTCACCGGTGAACTTGCTCATATTGCTCCAATTCCACCAGGAATTGTTGAAGCCGATTTTGATCCAAATGATGATATTTCGAGTGATGACGATGATTTTGAGGGACCATCGAGTACTTAGCTTAGAAAGATGCGAAACAAGAAGAGAAATAAATTTGACTTTAGAAGATATTTTTCAAGTCCAAGACGTTATTCTTCGTGAGAAATTATTAAACGTCCATCGTCTTATTTCTAATATCAAATCTTTGAAAGTTAACTCTACTCCGGATCGTGTGCTCGAGTCTCCTTCTCCATTTAGTGATGCGTTCTTTGAGGAGTCCGATACTTCCTCGTTTCATTTGGATAATTCTTTACCCGAATTCGAGACTTTTAGCGATCATTGGGAAGAGACGAGAAGTGGCAATACCACTACTCATGCTAATTACTCTCTTCCCGAGTATGAGTCATTTTATTTTGATAATCCGTCAATTCCTCGACCTCCACCAGAACCTCCGGATATTGAGAAATGTTTTGAACCCAAAGCGGGAATTTTGATAATCAAAGAGTTTAAGGGTGTTTCTAAATCTCATGATTTTATGACCAGTATTCCACCCACTTGTTTCAGATGAATTAACCCTTCATTTCCCTCAATTGTCTCTTCGAGAATGTAGACACCATTTTTGACCCCTGGCATAGTCATTTCTAAGAGTCCGGTGGCACAATTTTCTAACAGTTTCTTGTTCTAGTATTGCTCTCCTCAAAGGACAACTGAATTTCAGGGGATCGAGTCGTGAGCTTTTGCGACTCGGTAATCAAAAACAAAGCCGCTTCGTGGGAGTTACCCCATGCTTTCCTTTTCTTTTTATTTTTCCTTTCTATTTTCTAACCTCTAATGTGTTGTGATGTTAAGGGGCCCATCCTCTTCGTTTCTCGTTGTTTGTTGTCTGTGTTGTGATTTGGCAGGATTAACCCAACATTTCAAGAATCCTCTCGTGTTCGATGCCTAATTCCGAAGCACTCGAGTTTCTCATCCTTTGTGTGAAATTAGTTTGGGGAGATCAATATCCTTTCATTATTATCGATTAACGAATTATCTTTGTCTACCTCATAAACGGCTTAGATTTTCGTAGGATCCCGACTTAAACATTGAGGACAATGTTTCATTTTAGTTTGGGGAGGGAATCTATCGATTTAATGTGCTTGCTTATTGTTTTGTTCTCACGTACCCGTTTTCCCACAAAAATAGCAAAAATTTTAAATTTTTCAGTCTTATTTCATATAAAAAAAAAAAAAAAAAAATGTGTTAAGACAAAAATGTATGTTTTCCGTTGGTAAGAATAAGAAGTAATTTTTGACCCGATTGAACGTGTTGAGTTCTAGCTTTTTCCCTTAACAATTAATGAAGATAGTTTATGCTAGTCTCATGACATGCTAGACTTGAATCGTTAGTAAATGAAAGCTTGTGCTAATCTCAAGTAGATTTTAAATATGCCAAGTTGGATTTTATATAGGCTAAGCATTTGCAAAATTTCTTTTGTGAAGAACAAGAAATGATAGTGTTATTTATAAGTCATGATATTAAACGTAGAATAGTTGGATTTCTTTCAAGCTCATATGTATTACTTGTGGCTTTTTCTCCCATTAGCTTGTTTCACTTTTATATATAATGTTTAATAAATAGAGTTGTATGGTTTTTTGGTTAATAATTAGTTAATAGAAGTTTTCTTTAGTTCCTTTGTGATTAGGATGAGTACACATCAGGAATACTTAATTTGGCTTAAAAATACAAAAATATAATAAATAAGTATCTCTGCCAGATTACCTTATCGTGTCGGAGGCGTGGCCAGGTGTTTGAAGATGTTGGAGTTTTCATATAAGGTAGAGTCCGGTGTCATAATAAGTAGAATAACCTCTTGTCGACTCGCTATCGATGTGGCTTCGAGATAAAAGGCACCGGTTTTACTTATATAATCCAAGGTCGAAATATGTTTGCTACATCGTGTCGGAGGCGTGGCCGATGTTGTAGCCTACTAAAGGACTGAGGAATAATAATGTTGCTTAATTTTTGTCTTATTTTGTGCCTTAAAGAGCCTAAGGGTATATGGTGCAAATGAGATTGGTTCATTCTTGTCTTAAAGAGCCTTAGGGTATATGACATGAATGGTGCCTTGCTTAAGTAGCCTAATAAAAAGCCAAATTTTGGTCGCCTCGATGTGGACTTTATTCTTGATTGCATTTGATCTTTTGAGAAGGGCTAGGAGCTAATTATTGCGTTCTTAACCATTGCACTTTATTTTCTGAATTAAAGTATCGAAACAAAGTCTTAAAGAGCCCTTCGGGTATATGACTATAGTAAAATCCTGAGATACAAAGAGGATTTTTGGGAGGAAAAGTAAGTTACACCAATTCAATATTTATGAGTAGTGTTAGATGTCATGACTTGTAATCAACGAGTGATCTTGTTTTTAAGCTTTGCATGGGAAAGGAAAAATCGGGGATGATGAAAGTTTCTTCTAGACACTTAATTGTGACTTTTTGTTCTATGATCTAAAAGTTACCAATGTGGGTAATGAAAACATTTGCATTATGTCAACACAATTAAATTGTAGTTAGGTAGTTAATAATCAAGAAGATCCAATAAAATAAAGAAAAACTTAGAAATAGGGATTTGAAGTGGGTGTTTTATAACTTGTGATCTACTTATCTCTCTCAACAAAACTCTTTGCTACTTTTCAAGGTTTAGTTGGGGATTTTTGGGTAATTTGGTTATACGGCTGTGATATGGTGTAGGGACACACATTCGTTTTAGTTTGGGGAAATTTTTGATAAGTGTAGATTAACATATCTATTATGGCTTAAAAAAGGCCCAAATAAACCCAAAACGGATCAAAAATGGCAAAAATGTGCTTGTATCTGAGTTTTATGTGTGCAGGTATGGTTATGTCAAATATCACAAGAAATCAGTTAAAAACGAACACGAGAACGGATGAGTGATCAAGAAGCTAAAGAACTCAAAGCCGAAGCCAAGAGGAGAGATCATGCCTCAGCCTTCTAAGTCAACTGCAGTTAACCACAGTCAAGCTTCATTGTTTTATTAAGTTCAAGGGCTGAATATGCAATTTACCCAAAGTTACTTTTATCTTAAAATGTGCTTGCCAAACACAAGGGCCGGAAATGAAATTTCCCCATAGTTGTAAAAAAGGCGCGGGTCCAATACCGGGTCAAATGAGCCGGGTCAAATCTACCCGTGGACTCCTTTTAAGCCAATCATAGCACAACCCCCAACCCGATTACCCAATTAAAACCCAACCCTAACCCGACCAAACCCACCCCAACCCGGCTTAACTTATACACGTTTTAACATTTACTGTGCACTCCATTTACCCCAAACTCGATCGACACTCACTCACACACACTCGAACAACTCAAGAACACCCAAGATCCCCATGAACCCTAGTTTCTAAACCACTCACCCCCACGATAATTAACCTTAGGGTTAATGACCCTCTCACAAATCCTAACCCATCCATCGCTATCAACCCATGCCACCCTGGCATAATCTCACAATTCGATTGGGTGATGTGACGTGTGTGAGTGTACACACTCACATATCTAGCACATCAAGCCACATCATCGATCCGGTTTATACACAATCTAATCCTACGGCTCACAAGGAGAGAGAAGAGATGAAGGGCTGAGATGAAGAAAAGAAGGATCGAGAAGATAGAGGTGAGCTCAAGGCTTCGGGTATAAATACCCCTCATTCCAGCACACGAAGAGAGTAATTTTTTAGTGTTTTGTTTAGTTTTATTTTTGTAATAGTTTAATGTTGTCGATTCCGTTTGAGTAGTTGTTTTTATTTGTAATTTCAGTTTCATGTTATTCATTTCGTATTGTAAGAAACTATTTCAGTTTTAATAAAAGATTTATTTCATGTTAATTTGTGTTTCATTTTAATTCTGTTAAAAGAGTTTGCATTTGTGTTTGTTGTTCTGCCTTTATTGGTTCCTTTTGTTTAGCTAAAGGATTAAGTAAGTTTCTCTTTTTTTAGTTTAATTGCTTAGTTATTGCTTAAATGCTTAATATTGCTTATTTGCTTATTCTCTTTGCTTATTAGTGTTTAAATATATCTTATATTGCTTATTAGTTGTTTGTTCTTATCTGTTTTTGCTTAAGTAGTTATAGATCATTAGTTACTCATTTCTGTCATAAAAACTCATAAAATCCAAAAATATTAGTTTAAATAGTTTAGATCTTAGATTAAGGCTTATTCAGTTGTTTAATCATGATTATTAAGTTTGTTTTAAGCTAGTTTTTATCTGGTATTTAGCACTTGTTCATTAAATTTCTCTTAAAAAGCTTTTCTCAAATCTGTCATAATGATAAAGGGGTGTTTGGATTAGTGCACTCTTGATTTTGCACTAGCAGTACTAACCTCAGTTAGTACTGCTGAGCCTTTACACTACCAGTACTAACCATAAGTTAGTACTGTTAGCTTTAATTTCAGTAGGATTAAGTTTAGTTTTAGCTTATTAAGAATTAAGTTTTAGTTTTCATAATTTAGCTTATTTCATTGCTTATTTTGTTTTCAAGAGTCAAATTGCATCAGCAGTACTTTCAAGTGAAAGTACTGCTGAACTTTTACACTAGCAGTACTAACCTCAGTTAGTACTGCTGTGTTCTTAGCTTAATTTAGATAAGTAATTTTAAGATTTAGCTTATCAAATTCAGTAGGATTTGAGTTTTAATATAGCTTAATACGGTTTAAGTCTTAATTTGCAATTTCTAGCTTATTTACTTAGTTTAATTTAGCTGTTAAAAGTCATAAAAACCTGAAAATTCCAAAAACAATAGGAACTTAAGTAAAGTCTAAATTTGTTAATTCAGCTTTTAAGTCTAGATTTTATAGCTTATTTAGATGAATAATAAGTAGTTTGATAAGTCCTTTAAGTTTCAGAGTCTAGTTTAGCTTATTAAAGTTTTTAGCTTACTTGGATTTTGTGTTACTTTGCTTATTTCCTGAGTTTGCTTATTTCATGATCGATTTCAGTAGCATTAAAGTAGTTTAAGCTTTAATTTCTTTTCATTTTCAAATTAAGCACATCATAAGCTTCCTAGAACTTCTTTCCTTTTTAATTTTGAACTAGTTTTGAGTTTTTTATAGCTTATTTTCTAAAACCAAGGGTTAAGCCCTCCTTTCTGTAACAGCTTAAAAGATAAGCTCTTATTGAGCTTATTTGAGATTTTCAGCCCAAGTAACCTTTATTAATTTTGTTCCCACTAGATTCCTTTACAACTTTGCTTCTTTGAGTTTTTCATAATAAGCACTTTTCAAATTTCACCTTAATTCGGGCCTTAGCTTGTCATCGGGGTAGATTCTCAGGGTAGATAGTGTAACTTTTGAATTTAGTAGTTTACTAAGTTGGTCCCTCCGTTAGTTTGTTAGTTTCCCCGTTAGTTTCCTAGGTCTTTACGACATTAGTCCTTAGTTAAGTAGTTAATTAAGTTTTATAGTTTTAATTAGTAATTAGGTTAAATTTTTAATTAGTTTAATTAAACTTTTATAAAAAGAAAAAAAAAATTAGGGCTTTTATTTTTAATAATTTTCGGCAAATTTTCTTTATCTAGTAAAAATCTTTAAAATCTTTAGTTTACATTTTTAAGGATTAAAATTTGTTTACTTGCTTAATTGTCATTATTTGTTGCTTCTTAATTAGTAGTAATAGCTTATCCAAAATATCTTTGTTCCATTCAAATCAGGATCCGAACCTAAACGTGGTTTCAATTTCACTAGTCATTGGGGAAACGACCCGGGTGATCATACTTGCCCGGTTAAACATACGTATTATATATTATATTATATATATTTTTGAGAGTGAATTTTATCAAGGGTAACTTGGTAATTTTCTTAATTACTCTTTTAAAAGTATTATATTTTTATGATATATTCTATAGTATAAATAAACTGCAATCATATATCCTTCTACAAAATCATCCTACATATACTCCTACACACACAATAATATAATATATATTTTTTCCACGTATTCTCTCTCTAAATTCAAACCGTCAGTTTCGTCATTTGTCATAATCCTGTGTGTAAGAAGATTTGTAGAAGTTCTTGTAAGAAGAAATAACATTTTTTTTTATAAAATTGCACATTTTAGTTCAAATCTGTTTCTTTTACGTTATGTGATTCAAATAAAATTGCACATCAGTCACTAGGTCACTGTTATATTTGATTTTGTCCATCTTCAAGTGACACGATATCAACATTGTTATTTACGTTATAGCGCTATAAGAGCAATGGGTACAAGGCGCAAATCTTCAGCCATTCGTCACTTTTGAGAACCAATAACGCTACTTTAGGCGCCAAAATGCACCAGATCTTCCTGTCGTTCGTCCCTTAGTTAGTGAGTGAAGTATTTTTGATGGGGTTTTGTGAGTATTACCAGTGGCGGAGTCAGGCGGAAATCCAAGGTGGTTCCTTGATTTGGTTAAGTTGAAAAATGCAATGGGTCAATCAACCAACCCGACAAATTTTCGGGTCAAATCGAGTCCAATTTAACAAGATGTGAAAATGAAAAAAAAATGAAACAAGATGTACAACTAATCTATATCTATATATATAATAAAACAAAATCTTTTTGAATCTTCCTCCCATCCATTTAATGATGTCACTAATTAAGTCATCAAATATGTCATGAATGACATCATTAATTCTCAATAAGTAGCTTCAATTCCTTATTTCAAATTGACAGTTATAGTCCTTCATTTATTAATCTTTTATTACTATATTCTCTCACAAAATTAATTCATTCTATTGTAGCATTTGGTGATGTCGAGCAATGATATCAAACACACATGATTAACAAAAACTATCACCCTTTAATATTTGTCATCAACAACTACAAGTGTTTAAGATCATGTTGTCAGTGTTTTTCTTTTTTTTTATATTCCAACTTACTCGTATATATTTCATTTGTGACTTTAATTTGTACAACGATATGCATGCTTCAAATAAACTAAAATGACAATCTTAAAACTTTATTATGATATTCTTTTGTTTTTATGTCACTTACTTTTTTTAAATCATTATTGTAAAATTTGAGATGTGTACATGATATTTGATAGTCTTATTTCTTTCTGAAATTTATTATATATTATGTTATGTCTAGACTTTTAACGGGTGTTTGAGATTCATAATGATCTTTTGTTTCATTTAATATCTTAATAGTGTTTTTTTTTTGCTTTTAGTTAATGACAGATTAACAAAATTATATTTTTACTACTTAAAAAGCTATTGACTTGCCTTAACAAAAATATGTTACATACAAGACCCTTTCGTCAATGTCCTCATACCGCTTTGTGGACTCCTCTCGTCACAGTGATTTTTAGAGTATTAATTTAGAACAATATTCCAAATAATATCGGTCCGGATATGAGTTTTTTATAGTATCACACAGTCGACGTTTTCTATGAGTTTGAATTTGATTACATGACACGTAAATTATTTATATAGATATTTGAATAGAAAAAGAACGAGTCAATTCGCTAATTTGTTTACCATATGTATTTCTTGACGGGTTTCTTATTTGATGTTCCTTCAACATGTTGTTTGTAGAGCTAATGGATTTTATGTTCATTTATGAGAAGTTGTTATAATACGACTAGCTACTACTCATTATTCATACTTTCGAAACTGATTTGTTATGTGAAGTACATCTTGTTTGTAGAGCTAATGAATTTTTATTCATGTTTGTTTATAAATAAAACTTTTATTTAGCTACCCGCGAATTTCGCGGGTTTATAAGCTATCAATTATATACTTAAATACTTTATACGCAGTTTATTATTAGCCATGAAAAGGATCATAATGTTTACCTCTACAACTGCACAACACAACATAAGTGCCGAATTGCCGATTGATACCTCTGTCTTCCACAACTAGTGGTAGGTTAAATTTCTTATTTTTTTTACTTTTGAGCCTTTTTTTAGTTTAAGATAATTACTAATAGTTAAATGGGCTAATTTTTTTTGTATTGGATGTTTGGGCTAAAAATATTTTATATTAAAAGTGAAGTGTTTTTTAATATTTTTTTTTCCCAAGGTAGTTCCCAAATAATTTCTAAGGTAATTCTTAAAAAAAATTCTACATCGCTTCTAAAAGATTTCGTCGTCCAAGGTGGTTCCCGGGCACCGCCTTGATAAGGCATGGCTCCGCCACTGAGTATTATTTATTGGTATTATTGTTGAGAAAATGTTTTAGTTATTGGTGTGTTATTGAAGAGACGTTGAGTTAATGTTGACGTGGAGTCTCTACGGCACGTTATTTGTACCCAGTGCACCTAGCACTCTAACTAGGGGCATACCCATGGGTTTCCCGGGGTGCACGAAAACCCCATGAATTTTTCTTACGTACTGAAAAAAAATTATGTCAAATATATTGATTTTTTTATAATTAACATGGTCCTTAAAGGATTACGATTTGTATACTTTTTTACAAAATGAACATAATGACTTTTTGTTCTAGGTACGCTACTAATCACATTATAAATATACACATTCATGGACAAAAACGCTGCCGTTTTGTCTATGGGTTGCTACAGTACTTTTTTGGGCTTCTATTTTTCGGCCGGCTTGGGCCAGCCCAATTGGTTTTTTTTTTTTAATATACACATTCATGGACAAAAACGCTGCCGTTTTGTCCATGGGTTGCTACAGTACCTTTTTGGGCTTCTATTTTTGGGCCGACTTGGGCCAGCCCAATTGGTTTTTTTTTTTTTTTTATTTGTATGCACAAAGTAGGAGGGAAAAAATATTACAAAAGTTTCGATTTATTCAGATAAAAAAAATACTCGCGGATACATCTTCGATACCTAATAACTTTAAAATAATCGATATGGTCACAAACGTACAACCCATTATATTAAAAAAAAACCATAGAGCAAAAAAAAACACTTTAAACTGAGGCCCAACACATAAGCTATATAAAAAAAATTGTTACTAATATACTGGCCCAAAGTAAAAAATATACACATTCATGGACAAAAACGCTGCCGTTTTGTCCATGGGTTGCTACAGTACCTTTTTGGGCTTCTATTTTTGGGCCGGCTTGGGCCAGCCCAATTGGTTTTTTTTTTAATATACACATTTATGGACAAAAACGCTGCCGTTTTGTCCATGGGTTGCTACAGTACCTTTTTGGGCTTTTATTTTTGGGCCGGCTTGGGCCAGCCCAATTGGTTTTTTTTTTTAAATTTGTATGCACAAAGTAGGAGGGAAAAAAATATTACAAAAGTTCTGATTTATTCAGATAAAAAAAATACCCGCGAAAACATCTTCGATACCTAATAACTTTAAAATAATCGATATGGTCACAAACGTACAACCCATTATATTAAAAAAAACCATATAGCAAAAAAAACACTTTAAACTGAGGCCCAACACATAAGCTATATAAAAAAATTTTGTTACTAATATACTGGCTCAAAATAAAAAAAATATATAAAACGGTCTCTCAACTTTTAACTATTTACGATTTTCTTACACAAAAAATCCCGTAAAAAATTAACAAAAAAAACACTCATGTTTTTTATTGTTCACAACTTTTTTACATTCATCGGCAAAAAAAAAAAGATATCGAACCGTCCCAAAAAAAGAAAATATTCGAGAAAAATTTAACCCGTCCCAACGCAAAAAAAAATTCCCAAATCGTACAAAAAAAGGAAATATCCGGGAAAAAATTAGCCAAAAAAAAACCCAAAAATAGCCTAAAATCTGGCCCAAAGTAAAAAAAAATACAAAACGGACCCTCACCTTTTACTATTAACGATTTTCTTACACAAAGAATTTCCCTTAAAAAAAATTTACAAAACAGTCACCAAAAAAAAGAAAATATCGTGAAAAAATTAGCCCGACCCAACTAAACTATTTTTCCCCCGAATCGATACAAAAAAGGAAACTATTAAAAATTAGCCCCGCCATAACGCATCGCAAAAAAAACCCTGAAACGTAAAAAAAACACATTTGTCGACAAACTAGCTTAAAATTCGCATAAAATGTGGCCCAAACTGGCCCAAAGTAAAAAAATTAATACAAAACGGTCCCTCAACTTTTAACTATTTACGATTTTCTTACAAAAAAAATCCCGTGAAAAAATTAACAAAAAAAACACGTCAAGTTTTTATTGTTCACAACTTTTTTACATTCATCGGCAAAAAAAAAGATATCGAACCGTCCCAAAATAAAGAAAATATTCAGGAAAAATTTAACCCGTCCCAACGCAAAAAAAAAATTCCCGAATCGTAAAAAAAAAGAGAATACCCGGGAAAAAATTAGCAAAAAAAACAACTCAAAAATAGCCTAAAACCTGACCCAAAGTAAAAAAAATACAAAACGGACCCTCACCTTTTAACTATTTACGATTTTCTTACACAAAAATTTCTGTAAAAAAATTTACAAAACCGTCCCAAAAAAAGAAAATATTCGGGAAAAAATTAACCCGTCCCAACGCAATTTTTTTTCCCCGAATCATACAAAAAAGAAAATATTAAAAATTAGTCCCGTCATAACGCATCGCCAAAAAAAACCCCCGAAACGTTAAAAAAAAATTATTCGGCAAAAAATTAGCCCCGCCACAACGCGCGAGTTCTTTTGCTTGTTTAAAACATAAGCCAAAGTCAGATAAGCTAACAAGCCAAGCTTAAACAAACACACGCTAAAAATGATTTTTGGACTGCCTTTAAATATGGTTGCATCAAACTAATCATTATTTTACTTCCATTACGTGCTTTTATATACCCCACTCTAATAAAACCACCGTCAATGGACACAATCACCACAGCACAACCACCGTTCAATCTCAAAAACCTAAACCTACCGCCGCCGCAACCACCGCCGTCCATCGCCGAACTCCGTCACATCTCCGCCGCACTTTCACAGTTCCTCCGTGACTACGACGACTTACATAGCCACATAGGTTCTGTAAACGCAGCAATCGATGAAAAACTATCGCTTCATTTTAAAGGTAACGCCGTTAACTTTAACGATTTTGCATTAACGCCGATAATAGTAGATGATTATAATAATAATGTTCTAGAAGGTTCTATTGTTGAACCAAACCCTAGGCGTAGTGTTAGTCAGTGTGTATTAAGTGATGATGATGATGATGATGATGATAGTAATGTTTTAAAAGGCGCTGTTTCGGTACGAAAGCGTAACCAGTGTGTATTAAGTGATGATGATGATGACAGTAATGTTTTAAAAGGCGTTGTTTCGGTACGAAAGCGTAACCAGTGTGTATTAAGTGATGATGATGATGATAGTAATGTTTTAAAAGGCGTCGTTTCGGTGCGAAAGCGTAAGCAGTGTGTATCAAGTGATGATGATGATGATGATGATAGTAATGTTTTAAAAGGCGTTGTTTCGGTACGAAAGCGTAACCAGTGTGTATCAAGTGATGATGATGATGATAGTAATGTTTTAAAAGGTGTTGTTTCGGTACGAAAGCCTAACCAGTGTGTATCAAGTGATGATGATGATGGTAGTAATGTTTTAAAAGGCGTTGTTTCGGTACGAAAGCGTAACCAATGTGTATTAAGTGATGATGATGATGATAGTAATGTTTTAAAAGGCGTTGTTTCTTTACGAAAGCGTAACCAGTGTGTATCAAGTGATGATGATGATGATAGTAATGTTTTAAAAGGCGTTGTTTCGGTACGAAAGCGTAACCAGTGTGTATCAAGTGATGATGATGATAGTAATGTTTTAAAAGGCGTTGTTTCGGTACGAAAGCGTAACCAGTGTGTATCAAGTGATGATGATGATGATAGTAATGTTTTAAAAGGCGTTGTTTCAGTACGAAAGCGTAACCAGTGTGTATTAAGTGATGATAGTGAAGAAACCGATGATGAGGATGGGGAAATTGAGGCACCGAAGAAACCTGAAGATGCTGATTATGACCGTATTGTAACCGAACTTCTAGAAGACGTTGATGTAGTACCAAAACGCAACAGAACTGCAAGTGATTCTGATCATGAAGATAAGCCTGAAGTTAAGAATCACGAACAAGCTGATGTATCCGTGGAGACTTATGTATCGGAAAAACATGAAGAAATGGATATTCTAAAGAATCCTGCGGAATCTGGTGCATCGGAAAAGCCTGAAGAAATTGATATCGCGAAGAATCCTGAAGAAGCTGATGTATCGGAGAAGCCTGAATACGTTGAGATCCTGAAGAATCCGAAGCCAGCAGTTTCTGAATTAGAAATGTTGGAAAAACATGAAGAAATGGATATTTTAAAGAATCCTGCGGAATCTGATGTATCGGAAAAGCCTGAAGAAATTGATATCGCGGAGAATCCTGAGGAAACTGATGTATCGGAGAAGCCTGAAGAAGCTGATGTATCGGAGAAGCCTGAATACGTTGAGATCCTGAAGAATCCTAAGCCAGCAGTTTCTGAATTAGAAATGTTGTGTAAAAGTATGAGTGGTCGGAAAATGAAGAAGTATGTAGTGAAACATATCTCCAACATAGATAAACTCCGAACAGAACTTTCGAAGGCATTAAAGCTCGCCATAAATCCTGCAAAACTGGTGCTAGATAGCATTGGAACATATTTCTTAGAGAGCAGTAAAACATACCACTGGGGCTCATTCCAGTGTCTGAAAGATCAGATTGATGGAAGGGTCGCTTCAGTTTTGATTTTGGAGTGTTTTGTGATGATCAGTGGTGATGGGATTGAGATTAGTAGAGAAGATGAAGCATATGCAGCAGAAGATGCTAATCATTGGAAAACTCGGATGATTAATGAAGGGTTAGAATATACAGAGGAGGCGGATGCCCGGGGTTTGCTTCTGTTTATCAGTGGATTTGGGATTAGTGATCGCTTTTTCAGTACTGGTGATATTATGAATTTGATGAGGGCTAGTAATGTGAAGGGAATTTCCAACATACTTCGACGTTCAATTGTTCTTATGCCGAAAATTCCAGGTTTGTTTCCTATATGATATTCTGATTTCTATACTTGGTAAATAGTACATTAGGTATGTGTTGTTATTTTTGTTATGGCTAGGTACACTTTCTAAGTGATCATTAATTAGGATTTCATTTATGGCTGCATGATGGTTAGATAGTATTGGCAATATGGGAACATCTTTTTACTTCCTTTTATATATTGTAAACAGCATACCCTTCTTATTAATTGGACTTGGTGGGTGATTGGGTATGCTGCAAACATGAGCAGTTTTGTTGTGTTCGGCAGGTCAGATTACCTACCTACCCTAGCTTTGTTGGGTTAATGAGTTAATGAAATGCTAATTCTGATTATTGAATGCCACTTGCGGAAGTGGATATCCAAATTCCCTAAAAGGAAAGGTTTATCTTTGTTTTCAAGAGTATACACAAATTTAATTATAGCGACGTAGCAGGCTCGGTGTATACTGTATTGAACTTAGAAGAGGTTTTTTTATTTTTTTTTAAACAGGAAATGCATATTAACAGATGCATTACTGTTACAAATACTTACAACGTCTAAATTTCATGAACTTGTTAAAATAATGTATTAGGACATGCTCATGCACATGTATTCCTAAATTCCTTCTAGTTCCTCTCATGGTGTCACTGTCAGAAAGTTATCCCTTAACACATCTATTGTTCCATTTTGGTGAGATCAAGATTGTTTTTGGTATAGCGGATTATGTAACAGTTCAGATTTTTGTTCATTATACTTTGATTAATTGCATCATCTTTTGGGTGTTTTTACTATTACCGGGACGGTATTCGGCAGAACTTATGAATCAAATATAATTGTACAGTTAAATGATGGTACCCGCAAAAAAAAAAAAGAGATTCGTGTCATGCCTCAAGATCAAACATCTAGCCTACTCGAACAACTCCTATAAAGATTTATAGACGACCAATATTATTCACTAGCAGACCTTTTTGAAGACATAAGAAGTGGACGTATATGATAATAAATCTAGTGTAGATTGGAACATTGAAGTGCAGATCATAAGCTAGTACTTTAAACGATAGATTAAGTGAACAAATTTCATTTTGTATTTCACAATTGGCATACAGAGTATTTAGTGGAATAATCCTATGCTGCCACATTTTGTATTTCACAATGGACAATTCAAGTATTGTGAGACACAACTAGGATAATCTAAGGTTTCATTTACACTTATCTTTTCAGTAATTAAACATACTTTTTTATTTCCAAAATGTAACTGAACATAGTTTTTGAATGCCGAACATTTGTGATTGCAAATTTTCAAGTATGTGCATTTTAAGATTATTTTCACCCTTCATACATGCTTTCAGTGTATCTATAGGCTAAGCTCTTTCTGATTTCAGAGGTAATTGATATGATGGTTATGAGTAAGCTGGAAGTTAAAGCTGCTGATATCGCCTATACATTCGGATTGGAGGACAAGTGTCATCCGCTTACCATATTGACGAAGTTCTTGCGAAGTATTATTGACGACATTGAAAGCGGATCACCTGTTCCAAAGGTAACCCATATCCTCTCTTATAAAGAATATTCTTGTCTCAAATTCAAGTTTTGCACTATCCTTTCAATTCCAACATTTATCTGCTACTAAACTAATCCTAGTTTTCGGTAGAAAGAATTTGAGGACAGCCTGTAATTTGTTCTCAAGTGGTGGATGTTGTGTTACTCTAGTTATGTACTTCATCTATCCCATGATAATTGCAATAATTTCTCTAATTTGACCACCATAAATTTGAAATCACTTGTTTGTCCATTGTCATCACTAATGAGATTTGAGTTAAAGGTGTCTTATTAGTCGGTGAGGTGGAGTGGGTAGTTAGTTTTGGTACGAGTTGAGTCGGGATGATTCGGAATACTTTTTTGTCCATTATTATTAACCTTCTGATAAATCTTTAGTGTGCTAAATATAGTTATTTCAAACAATAATATATACTTATAAATATTAAGTTTTAGGACGTTTTGCACTTTGAGCAACTTTGAACCAACCTTGTAAAAAGCGGCCTAGGCGCTAGGCGGCCACCAGCCGCCCCGATTTCACAAATCGGCCACAAAGGCGGCCAACGCCGGTCCATACCCTTTTTTTTAACTTTAAATTTGGATTTTTTTTCCCAATTGGTTGGATCGTGTTTTTAAATTGT
The DNA here is from genome assembly GCA_026074375.1 of Tanacetum coccineum. Taxonomy (NCBI): domain Eukaryota; kingdom Viridiplantae; phylum Streptophyta; class Magnoliopsida; order Asterales; family Asteraceae; genus Tanacetum; species Tanacetum coccineum. Next base: position 42,888 of record BQNB010005193.1, read on the forward strand.
GTGAGAGTAAACTTTGTGACATAATTGTTTTATATGAGAAGAGAAGATTAAATTTATCTATATATTCTTAAATTTATTAATATACATGTAATTCAAAATTTATATTTAGAAAAGACCATTCCCCTTAGGACCCGCCTCATACGATTACTAACTAGGCGGTGGTCCAACACCCGACTGGCGCCTAACGCTTTTTGCAACCATGCTTTAAACCCGCTTTCCGTCTCGTGTTAAACTTTTTATTAAATTTTTTTAGCTACTACAAGATATAAGCCAACCAGTGGCTTTTATCATGGTTTAGTTATTTCACTATCTATTAATTTATCAAAATTACTTGATTTTGTTTATACGAAATTGTGGATCATGGGTTTATCAACCTTCTTTTAGTACTTATGATTATGATTATGGAGTCATGAGACATATAACTTCTTTTTCTAGGTTCTAGCTGTTTATTTTTCTCTACTCAAACTTTGTTTTTGTTAAATGATTGCAACGAGTTTTCTATCCGCAACATGTTATCACTCTATGCTTTATTTTATGTCTTAAATTTGCTACATCTCTTAAAAGTTTCCATAAAGGTTTATGAGATCTTCTCTTCTTTTAGACCGTAAGTATTCGTGATATTTTTTGGTAGATGTTTTAAGATACGACGAGAATTGTGACAAGCGGGACTCAGTCGAGGTTCCTTTTCTTGGAAGTATTTACTAAATACATAACATTATTGCAACATTTACTCTTTTGTATTTCGCGCAGTTACATAGAACAAAACTTCTGCTATAAGAATCACATCTTTAATGAACTTCCGTATATACCCCTCCCTCGTTAAAAAACTGTCGTTTGATTCGAGCTTGAAAACACTCTGACTTTAAGCTGAGTTCCGACTTGCCTAGCTTATTCTACACTTGTTGAATAATCTTGGCATTAGACTATGTTATTTTGCCTAGCTTATTCTATACTGTTTTTGACGGATTTTATGTTCTTCCAAGGAACCCAACGAGAACATATCTTTTTTCATCCTATATGGGCCTCCCTGCATTTGCAGTATATGTTTTTCTTTCTTCGATGGTGAAGGTTATATCATGTGTGGCCAGAGCAATAATGGAGGCACATGGTTACTCGGAAGACGCCATTGATCTTTCGAAAAAAGCGAGAAAACACGTCACCAAATGTGCCTCATTTCTTGCGGTCGGCACATGATAAACGACCTTCTTCATTGAAGAGAGAAGACAATCAAGTCCACTGCAGTGACACAGGTTCAAAGGAAATTAGAAAAGTGTTTTCTATCAGGTACATGTCCTTGACAAGATGACAGTGATACCGGTTTGTTGGAACACCTAAGAGATGTTGCAAAAAGTAAAATAAGGCAAAAGAGTGTGATAATAGATGGAACGAACATTCATTTCTTCAAAACAAAGCTTGAAAAGAAGAAAAAAAAAACAATCGGAGTCAATCAACTACATAGCCGAGGATTCCGTGATCTGATCTAATAAATGTGCTAAAAGATGATGCATGATCCCAATATATACAAACTCCCATAACTCTCACGATCTACAAATCGGCATATAATATTTTTCAAAGCTACTATTCCAAAACGAATCCTCCTTTATGTTTTAGCGTGCCTTAAAAAGAATGTTTACTTCCATGATATGTCAAGTTTACTTTTTATTCACCTTGCCTTGTGTTTTTTGCTTGTATGTTCCTTGCTGCCTTATTTCCCCTAGCCTTGTTTCCTTGTAATATCATACCTTAAAAAATAATGACAAAAAACTATAAATTAAAATAAAAAGAACGTTTTTGGCGTTCTATCGCTCTCTCGTTCCTTTTCTTAGCCGGAGGTCTACCCGGAAGTAGTCTCTTTACTCGCGGGGTTTACCAAGGGTAGGGTATGACCTGTCTACATACCACCTCCTCCATACCCTGCCAAGACGGGATTGAATATTATTTCTTTATGTTTTTCCCCTAAAATTATGTTTTTTTAGTATAATGCATTAATGATATATTCCTAAAATTATGTGTTTTTTTTTTAATTTTGAAGATTATATTTTGGGACGGAGACGGTCATATTTCTAATTTAATCTGTTAGAGATTAGACATAATGTGAATCACTTGCTACAAGGTAAATCGACCGAAATCTCCTCCTCTAAATTAGTGAATTGATCTAGGTCAACTAGATTAATATATTTCGTCATTGTTAAATGGTAACTGAAATATTCGGTTGCTAGTCAACCATTTCTTATGAATTTACTTTCGGTCAAGCATAAGTATTTCATATCACATGGGAACTAAAAAATGTGTTTGTGCTACTTATCACATACAGGCAATGAAACAACACTTAGATGATCTTACATCCGTAAAAGAATGTTTAGAATCTCATGACATTGATCCTTCAAAGGTTCTTCCCGAGTTCAAAATCGATGAGGAAATACATCATCTGAAGAAAGAATTGAAGCTACAGGTTCAAAAGCGTAAGGCAATGGACATCGAATCTTTACCAAACCCGAATCATCAGCAAGCAAAACGCACTTGTTTGAGTCGCAAAACCATGCCGCGTGGCATTAGTTTATACAGCCGGTCAATGCAATCAGGTCACAACTACCGTGACTTTAACCTAAACCTTTCAAGTAATTACATCCCCCCGTCTTTCGTTAATGCACCTGCACTACCAGTAAACACAACTAACTCAGTAACCAGTGGTTTAGCGGGTCCCAATGACAATATTTGGCCTTATGGATGGCAAGATGAATCGGCATTGGCCGAGAAGTATTTGGTCCAACCTTATCCGAGACAAAGTCAAACATATGACACGCAACCTTCATTGACTCGTTTGTATGGGAGACGACCAGGATTTCCGGTTTGCATGTCGGGCCGTCCAAGATATCCGGGATACTTTCCAGCTGATGGGTTTCCCGCTAGGCGTGGCCCGGGCTCGGATCTTTATGCTTTTGCTGATGTTGTTGAAAAGGGAACACGTGGCTCTCGTGCAGTTGGTAGTGGTACTGGATATTCCTTCATGAAGAAATATGAAGTTTTGTTTGACAAGAGATATTCCTAAGTAGACAAGGTTGCCTGCGCCTATCTTCGCGAACCCTCCGAGCTTCAAAACATTATGCCAGATGAAACTGGGCCTACCCCGGGTCAAGGACCCCGCTTCCATTCTATCTATCGTCTTTGAACTTATTGTCTCATGTTTAAGAACCATCTAATGTTTGTAATCCTAACTTGTTAACTTTGTTAATGTTTATATTTTGGAACTGTATTTCTACTTCTTAAGTTATGAAAAGCCATTTTGCTACTTATTGAGCTTGTTGTGCATGTATTGTGTGTTGTATAAACAAGGTTGCCGACAATTATGTTACTGGGGACATAGATATTGGCTACATGGGTCGATCGGAGGGGATTAGCGGTCTGACCGAAGTTACATAACACTTTATCTATTCCTATTCATCTACATGTATCAGACGGATGGGATTAGCAATCCGTCCAGAGTCGCATAATACTTTATTTATTCCCATTTCTTTATGTGTGCCGGGGACATATATATTGACTACATATATCGAACTGAGGGGATTAGCGGTCCGTCCAGAGTCGCATAATAATTTATCTATTCCTATAGACATTGACTACGAATATCCATCGGAGGTAGCGAGCCGTCCGTCGAGTCACATAATAATTTGCCTATACTCTCTAGACATTAACTACATATATCGGACGAAGGGGATTAGCGGCCCGTCGAGAGTCGCATAATAATTGTCTATATAGTTAAGGGTAATAAACACTGACTACGTTTATCGATTGGGAGAGGTGCCTAAGTCACTGATATTGGACTGAGGCCGAGGCCTGTAAAGAAAGTTGCCGTCATTGGTGGAGGTTTAATGGATTCCAGGATAGCGACAGCCCTTATCCTGCGTACATATGCCTTTATACATGGTGGTAGCCTACTTGTCATTAGATTTCAAGCCGTTACATTAATAAAACGAAATTCTTAAAACAATACAAATAACATCTTAAGTTGATTGCGTGCTAGGTACGCGATACCTCCTTGTCATCCATGGTTTGTAACTTGTTTGAGCCATTCTGATATGCTTCCGTTACTAGATAGGGGCCTTCCCACTTTGGACCCAACTTTCCCAAGTTTTTCACGCGGCTAGCTTCAATCTTCTGGTAGACATAGTCACCTACCCTGAAGGCTGAAGGATACCGGTCGTACCCTTTTGTTGTAGTAATGTTTCATTTTCATTTTGTATTTAGCTTTGTGGATTGCAGTCGCTTCTCTTGTACCCCTTTGTTGTAGTAATGTTTCGTTTTCATTTTGTATTTAGCTTTGTGGATTGCAGCCGCTTCTCTTCTTTTCTGTAATAGGTCGAAGTTCAACCTGATCTCTTCTTCATTACTGGTACCCTCTTTGATCATCATCGTCCGGTGAGTTGGCATGCCGATTTTCGTTGGAATAACCGCCTAACTTTCAAACGCAAGTTGTACGACGTTTCCTCATTACTAGTCTTGAGTGAAGTTCTATGGGCCCATAATACATTAGGTAGCGCTCTATCCAACTTGTTCTTTCCCTTCTATTTACGCGTTCCACCATACCGTTAGCATGCGGGTGCACAACGGCTGTATTCATTTGTTGGATGTTTAGCTTCTTGCACCAACTTTTGAAGGGGTCGTTAATGAAGTTGGTTCCATTGTCCGTCACAATGATCCTTCGCAACCATGTAAACGATGTTGTCCCATAATACATTAGGTAGCTCATCTACCCAACTTGTTCTTTCCCTTAGGTGCGCAACGACTGTATTCATTTGTTAGATGTTTAGCTTCTTGCACCAACTTTTTAAGGGGTCATTAATGAAGTTGGTTCCATTGTCTGTCACAATGATCCTTCGCAACCCTATAAACGATGTTGTCCCACACAAACTTCTTGACTTCTTTTCCGGTGGTCTTAGCGAGCGGCTTTGCTTCAATCCATTTAGTATGGTAATCTATTGCTTTAATCGGTGCATAGGCATCGGGTATGATTTTTTGAACAATACCCCTTCCTCCATGACTTATTGACCAATTTTCATAAAGAGGGCTTGTGCCTCATTTGGGTCTTCAAGTCATTTTCCTTCTTCTAGGCATCGGATAATTGGTGTCATCTAGTTATCCTCCTCTTCCTCCACAATTGTGTTTATGTCTTGCCTATCTGTTGACGGTGCTTCCAACACTTCGACCACGATTTCCTTAGTGAGATGGTTGAATACCACCGAGGCTAGCTTGCTTAGTACTTATTCTTTAGCTTTTGCCAAGTATTATGGGCCCATAGAACTTTCATCTTCTTGGCTATCCTTAAACCCACTAACAAAGCTTAATTGCTTAGTACTAGCTTGGAATCCATATTGACGGATAGCGACTTAACTTTCATCTTCTTGGCTATCCTTAAACCCACTAACAAAGCTTCATACTCAGCTTGATTATTGGTGCTGGCAAAATTGAGCCGCAGGGCATAGGTGTATTCTGTCTTAGTGGGGCTGATAAGAACCAAACCTCCCCCGATCCCTTAATACGGGATTCCCCATCTGTGTGGAGTACCCATTCACTCTTTGCAATCCATTTGTTGGTCCGTTATATGTGGAGTACGCCGGGGGACTATGGTGGCACTGCCCGCCGGTACTTCGTTAACGAAGTCTGCAAAGACTTGGCCTTTGATGGCGTTGCGAGGTTCATATGCTTCCAGCTCAATGGAGTATTTTGCCAATTTCCCTTAGGCTTCCGCCTTCCTTAAGATCTGTTTGATCGGTTGATCTGTGATAAATTTTATGGGGTGAGCTTCGAAGTATCTCCCTAGCATTCTTGATACATGTTACAATGCTAGAGCTAGCTTCTCCAGTGGAGCGTAATTTCACTCCGCATCGTGCAAGGTTCTACTTACGTAATGCACAAGATGTTGCTTTCCCTTACGTTTAGCAAGCAATACCGCACTTACCGCTTTTTGCGATGCGGCTAGGTAGATGTACAAAGTTTCCTCCAGAACCGGTGTTGTAAGGGAAGGTAGGTTAAGGATCATCTTCTTTAGTTCTTGTAAGGTTGTTTTCACATCTTCGGTTCAATGGTACTCATCCTTATTTTCTTTAGTTATGTTCTTCAACGTTTCAAAGAAAAGGAGACTTCTTAGCCGATCGGGAGAGAAAACAAGCTTTGCATCTGACCCTACGTTTTTGGTGACTGCATTTCGGCAATGTCTTTGGTCTTAGCAGGATTAGCCCCAATACCCTCTGACGTGACCATGTACCTTAAAATTTTCCCCTCGTCTACTCCGAATGAGCACTTCTTAGGGTTCAACTTCATGTTGATTCGCCGAAGGTTGTTGAATGTTTCTGCTACGTCGGCTATCATTTCCCTCTCAGTTTTGCTTTTTACAACCATGTCATCGACATAAGCCTCTAAGTTCCTACCGATCTGTGATTGGAATGCCGCATCTACCAGTCTTTGATACATTGCTCCGGTATTTTTCAGGCCGAACGACATCTTTGTGTAGCATAATGTACCCTGGTCTATATAAAAGGATGTCTTTTCCTCGCCTTCTTCCGTCATTTGTACTTGGTGTTAGCCTTTGTATGAATCTAGAAAGCATTTGAGACGGAACCCCATGACTGACTCCATCTTCAAGTCTATCTCCGGTAAGAGATAATAATCCTTTGGGCAAGCGGAGTTGATATTTTTTAAATCTATGCACATCCTCCAACTTTCATCCACTTTCATTACTAGAACAGGGTTTGAAATCCATGTGGGGTATTTTATAGGCCTGACTATGCCGGCCTTGAGCAATCCGGCTACCTCTTGTGTCACTATTTGGCTTTTTTCAGGCTTAAGGGGTGACAAATGGGTTGGCATTGAGTGTGCTTAATAATCTGTCTTGGCACGCCTGTCATCGTCATGTCAGATGGTTCCCATGCTAAGATGTCTTGGTTTCTATTTAGGAGGGCTTTAAGCTGGGCGGAATCTTCTGGTGAAAGGTTTTTCCTTACTGTAACAAGCTGGTCTGGGTAAGCCGGATTAACGAGTACCTATTCAGTCACGCTTACCTTTTCATGCGACTCTGGCGACTTGGGCGGGTGGTCTACCGCATGCTTCTTTCCTACCTTCCGACATTCATATATGGTTGCGGTTTGGGAGACCAAAGTTGCTATTCCCCATGGGGTTCAGAACTTCATTATTCCATGGATAGTGGGTGGGATGGCTCGGAGTTGCTTTAGGCCCGGACGACCTAAGATTATGTTATAGGGGAGGAGGTCGGGATGACTGTAAATTTCATTATCGCCCTTCTGCATAGACCATCTCCTTCAAAGCACACGTCCAGTTTGATTTTACCTAAAGTTTTGACTTGTTCTCCCGGAATCCGAACACCGTCGTCTGTGTCTCGGTCATCCTTGCCAAAATGGCGGGGTGGAGCATGTTAAGACAATGCTCGTACATAATTTCTACGGACGCTCCTTCGTCCACGTGTATCAGGGCGAACCAGATATCCTTCTACTTCAGCTTCAACCATCAGAGCCTCTTCTGAGACGTCTCGCGCCAAGACAGGAGGAATGTTATGGGAACATTCATCCACTCTTCGTCCACTAACATGGATTTTCTCTTCCGATCTTCTCCCTTACATCTCACCATGTTTATTATCTTGCCTTTCCCTTCTGGGACCATTCCCTTTCTGTCATCTTCTTCCCCTTTGTCTCACATCTTTCACCAGATGGTTCAACTTACCGGGTTCCAAAGCTATCTTTAACAGTTTCTTTAGATGGAAGCAATCGTTTGTACTGTGGCCTTTCTCATTATGGTCACAGTATTTATGTAAGTTCTTGCTAGGTGTCCCAACAAGTGGTGGTGGTTGAGGCCTGGATAATTGATGTTCTGTGGCTAAAATCTCCTTAGGGTTGCTTACCAGTGATTCTAAAGTAAATACAATTCTGTTGTCCCTTGGACGTCGGGGGTCATGATGAGGACGATGAGGTGCTACATAAGGCGCATGATGCTCTTGAGGTCGATAGGAAGGCCTATGATTCGGCCTACGACGGGCATTTTCGCACATGCTCCGCTTAGTGCGATCATTCCGCTGCACCCACTGGCTGGGCGCTTCTTTCCGCTGGAACTCTTCTTTTGGCAATTCAGTGTCGCGGAATGCTTCCTTTGACCGGACATAATCATCAACTCTCGAGCATTTCATCTACACCCCTAGGTATGTTGTTTGAAAAACGGTTGGCCAACTCCGGGCACTTGTGCGAGCTCATAAAAGATGAGATTTTCATCAACTCCGGAACATTAGGGATAGAATTAGATCCGCTCATTAATCTTTCTTTGAAGGTTGGAAGACTTTCGTTCGACTTTCGGACAATCTTCGAGATTTTTCGTTGGGTAAACCTATTTACAAATTTTTGTTGGAGATCCCCCCAATTGTCGATGCTTCCGGGAGGGAGTTTATCGAACCAAGCCCTCTCCTTTCCATCTAGTGTCCGCTGAAACATACGACAACAAACTAGCATGGGCCACTCTCCTTGATACCTCATCCCCGTGAAACGACTTATGTGGTCCTTCAAATCACCAGTCCCATCATATATCTTGGCATTCGTAGGCATCATATTTCAGCACTTCTTGAATGGTTTGCTCAGATCTTCATCCGTCACAATTGTTTTTCCTTTGTCACCGGTTTTGTTGGTTTTGTGATTTTCGTTGTCGGTGTCTTGGACATCGTCATTGAAATTTAAGAGCATTGGTCTAATGAGGTCTCTGTACTTGGTTGTTTCAAGAGTTATTTGAGGGCGGACAGGTGTCCCTCTATGATACTTTGAGTATTGGTGGAATTTAGATTGTTTTGGTCAGAGGTTCTTTCTCTCCGGACTAATTTAGTGGTGTAACTGATTTAGTGGTGTAACCTTTTGTTTATTTATTTTGGTTGGCTTTTATGTTGTTCCGTTTACGTTTTTTGTATCCGCTTGCCTTGCCATATCTCCGCCTATGTGCCTCATGTGTTTTTTGCATTTATGTATCTGCTTGCCATGCCTTAGCTTCGCCTTTGTGCCTCATGTGTTTTTGCATTTATGTGCCTTTTGTGCTTTTATGCTTGTATGCCCCTTTGATCATGTGTCGGTATGTGCCTATGTCTCTGCCTATGTGTTTCTTAGCTCTTTGTTGGTATGCTTGTTTTGTATTTGCCCTCTTTTTCGTCTCCTCTCATGTGGTCTTTTTGGGTTCATGCTCTCTTGTCGGAGGTCTTTTTGGAAGCGGTCCCTCTATCTTTGGGTAGGGGGTGACTATCTACATCTCACCTCCCCCATACCTCGCTCTTGCGGGATTGGGTACGGTGGTTGTTGTTGTATTCTATAGCACTAGGAAGATTGAATTCAGGTCCCACAGATGTCGCCAATTTGTTGAGGTAACGATCCGCTAGGTAGAAGGAGAGACGTCCTTCCGGTATGCTTTAGTCCTCAGCAAGCCTTGCTGAACAAACAGTAACACACGTTAGCCTCGCCTCAGATGTTATCCAAGGAACAAGCTCCGGCGTGAGAGTAAGTACAAAGTATGAAAGGAGCCGCTAGGTAGCGTAGTAAGTGTGAGTAAATGCGTATGAGAATAGCTAGGTTTGCATTGAATGAGCTTGGGGTGTTTATACTACCTCAAGCACTATACCTGACACTCATAGGGGAGGGGGACGTCGAGCTATACCTAGGCTAGATAGCTAGGCTACTGTTCAAGCCTAAGGAACAACATCCCTAAATATCCGGAACGGCGGCGCATGCCTGGGTTTTGATATGGTCAGTACACGTCAATAAACTCAAAACTTTGCACATTTACATGTTTACTTATACGTGTAACCGTTAAGTTAAATCACGTAACTTGAAAAATAATTTTAAACGTAAACGGGCATTAAACAAATATAAGTTTACGTCAAATATGTGTTATATGACTTTATGAATGTAATTTATAAGTCCGTATATTATTTTCAAGTTTTACGCACACGCTCAAGTTTATCGGTTTAGCTCATGCATGCATGCATTTGGCATTACCACCTTATCATATACATACTTACACTTACATAATAAATCAAAATATCAAAATTTGAAATGTTTTCTCCTAATACATGCATGTTGTCGCCCCTTTTGTGTCTCAAAGAAGCAAATGTGATATTTTCGAACATAAACCATACCATTTAAGTGTATTACTTCCACTAGAGCTTAACATGTGATCAAGTAACACCTCATTATCCATACCTACCATTTTGATCTTGCTAATAATCGGCCAAAGGGAAACAACATCACAAAATATGTATTATTCTCTTATTACCCTCCTAAAGTATCTTTAAACATTTCTCTTCTCTCTTTGCTCTAACTCACGGCTAGCAAGAAAACATTGGGGTTTTGATTTTTGCAAGTATTTTTCAAGAAAGATTTAAAGGTTTAGGTTATAATCAAACAAGTATTTGGGGTTTGATTTGGGTTCATACTTGTTAATCTCATATTCTCATCCAACTAAGGTGCACATTTCATACATATGCTTATTTTTCATATATTTTGTTCACATCATTACATTCATAAATTTATATCACCACTAGTTCTTGTGTTAAAAGTTTTTCTAAAAAAACAAGTAAACTTTCTAAATACAATCTTGTAAAAAGGTTATAAAATGAGTAATAAAAATATGTACATACATTTGTTCTACTTATTTTAGTCACTTTATAAATTACTTGTTGAAGTATTAGCTTTGTTGTTAAAATTGTCAATTATAAACTTAAACTAGATAAGCTGTATATTTTGTTCATGTTCTTAATTTTATGTTTATTCTTGATAAATTGGTTGAAGGGACTAGGTTAGTACGGAGTTGTTGTTGTGATGGTAATTGATGAAAATTGGTGAATGGGATTAAGGCTAGTATGGAGTTGCAATTTGTGGGTGAAAAATAGTGGTAGAATAGAAATAAAATAGTTGCTGTCCAGAATTTATAATAATATTTTCGCACATTTAATTTTGTTTTGGACATCTTAAACCTTAAAAATATGATAGTATACTTTGATACGAACGCGTGTGTAGAACCGTAGAGGGAGTGAATACGGTTTTCTTGACTTCGAAGTTTATAAAACTTCAAGTCTCGAAAGAGCCGAGTGGTGCACTAATATACTTTGCAATGAGAACAATAAGTAGACAGAGAGAAGAATAGACACCACGATATATACTGGTTCGGGGAGGGGGGTTTAATCCTTTTGTACCTCTAGTTGTGAATCCACGACACCTATACTATTCCTAGTATAATCTTTATGGTTGATTACAAACCGTATTACAATTTAACTCCACCGGCTTTCAACAAAGACCGATGCTCACACAGAAGAGTTACTACATATGGTATTATGCCTTCGGAATTCACACATAAGAACCCGTGATTCGATTTAACCTCTAGGGTCACTTAGATCAACTAGGAACACTACCAACTTCCCTTTGGAAGCTTACCAAACCTCAACTAGATCCCTAATGATTTAGGCTTGATCCCACGGATACAAGACTTCCCTTACAACTCGATTGAATAAAAGATAGATGGTTGAACCAAGTCCTAACCTAGCTTAGAGATTTGATTCTAAAGAAAGGGTATGAGAAAGAAGACCCTCAACAAAACACTCAAGTATGAATTAGATACTTGTGTGGCTTTCTTGCGGAGATGTGTGTTCTTAAATTGATGATAGAAGAGAAGATTAAGAACACAAAGGTGTTGGACTTAGAGTATTAGAGGTGAGAAAATACAGGAAATAATGTTTGTAAGAGGTGAGGAATACAAAGGCCAATGGTGGGTATTTATAGGCCAAAGTTCCCAGATTGTTAAAAAACAATTCGCGGGCCAGCGCGTAACCAGCGCGCCAGAATCCCAAAATTGTTTTCTTTGGGACTTTGGCGTTTTAAATACTCGCACTTGTTAAACCCCCAATTGTACTTCACGCTATGACCTTTCAATCATTCTAATACTCAGGGTCAGCCAACTCAAATAGCCATTTGATAAAACGTTTGTAAAGTATTAAAAGCATTTTGATTATCTGATAAAGTAAAGAGAGAAGAATTATCAAAAAAGGGTATTTTAGGTAATTCTCAAATTGTAACTAGCCTAGTTGGGATCCAACTAAAAATTTGAAATGGTCAGTTAAGGTACAAAAGAATATTCTTGAAATATTTTTTGCTTGGAGAGAAAGGGGGAGAATTTAAAATTTGAATTTTAAATTGAATTAGCCACATGTTGGATAAAAAGGACTGACTTATGTATGAGTTGTCATGATGTGACATAAGGGAGCCTTTTGATCTTTGTTTGAAATGAAGTGTGAACATGTAAAGAAGATAGGTAAGTAGGATAAGTGATATGGCAAGATCAAGCGTGATAAGAGCGTTGTGTTTGTTGTGTGAGTGAGAAGTGTATGTTTGTGAGATGAAGTGTGTTTGTTTGAGATGATAGTTCAATCCAAGGGTTGAAAAGAGAATGTGGGAACTTGGATTGATGATATGGCTTGACCAAGGGTAGGAGTGAAAGTGTGTTTGTTTGAGTTTCAATCCAAAGGTGGAGATGAGAAGGGTGTAGGAACTTGGATTTATGACATTGATTGATCAAGAGTGAGGATGATGGAATGTGTGTGTAATTCAAATGTTGTGGGGAAGAAGGTGAATAGTGAATGAGTGGTGGAGAATGTTTTGATGAGATATGGTATATCATTGGTTGGGAATGTAGGGGACATAAGGTACAACAAGTACAAAGATAGTACGTTGTGTAAGGGAATATGAGTTGGCATGTGGGTGTTATTTGCAGAAGGTTTATGTGTGGGAAAGTATAGGCTTGAAGGTTTGAATATGAAGATGAAGATGAAGAATGAAAATGCTTAAAATGAAATCAAATGATTGATTTGGGTTGATAATCACATTGCGAATAAGAGAAGAAAAGATTTAGCAAGTGTGATTATGAGATTGTTTAGAAAGAAGGTGTTTGGAGTGTGTGTGGAAGATATAAAATCACTTGTTGGGTAAGAAAGGTAAACAAGTGATTATGAAGAGTGGGTTGTAGGATTGTGTAGAAAGAGTGTGGACTTGTACATGTGAGAAATACATGTGAGTTTGTAAAACATTTATGGGTAAGGAAATGAGAAAAGTCCAAGTGTGATTAACTTACAAATACCACAAACTCAATTAGTCATTTAGACTTTAATCCATGATAATCAGCAATGGATTTGATGAATAATCATCTTGATGCAAACAAGATAAGCGTTTTGCATCTCAAGTAAAGCATATCCCATAACGGGAAATGATGCGTTTACGCAAAGTGACCTTTGACTTGGTTTGACCAACAAAGGAGTAAAACCCGTTACATGATTAGGAACAACGTAAATTCGGATTAAGGTCAAATGAATACGTTTGCTTGTTGGTATGTTGAAAACATGATCATACTAGGTTTAGAAAGAAGTCTCGGCCTTGGCTAGAGGCGTTTGATAAAAGATTTGAGTTTGCGTTTTATAAAAAAACACGAGGATTCGTTTTTGCTCCCCTTTTAGTCTAAACCTCATTTGGAGTGTTTTCAAATGCTCAAATATCATGTACATACCTTTATTGAAGTTTTCACATGTGTCGGGTAAGAGGAAAGCCTACAATTGCAAAATCCGTAAAACCTCCTGTGGCGCGCTGGGTGCGCGTCAAGTCCGGTTTTACGGATTTAGGCTATCGTTTGTGATTTTACGTTTTGCAAACGTTTATTTGTCATCATTAAAACATAAATATCATTAGTCAATGTTGTACCAACAGCGTGGATATAAAATTAGCTAAAAACGGACTTAAAACGATTGAGATATGACTATTTAAAGTTCGGATAAAAACTAGTAAACTTTTCGGCAAACCTGTTTTTATAGACATTATGTCCAGATTCTAAAATGGTGTTTTTGACCCGTTTCGGGTCCGAGTCGGGTGAAACTCGAGAGAAAACTTGTAGAACATGATTTTTCCTTGAAACCTCGCTTTTGGTCATCACGTGAATCCTTATAACGTTGGAGATACGCCTTTTTAAAGTCGGACTATTTTCTGGAATTTTAATAAAGCTCCCTGCATGAATTTAGTCTTTTAATTGAGCTGATTGAAATATAAATTGTGGTTTTCGGGCGTTTTCGAGTCCGAATGAGCTATAAAATCCTTCACAAATATTGTAGTATTACTTATGTATTTTCTATACGCGCCGGAAACTTTCAAAAATATTATTAAGTAAGCGAGATATGATTTATTAAATTTGATACTTAAAAATAATGGTAAAGTGTATAATGATGGATAAAAATGGCGAATTTAACGTAAACATTTATTTTAATTTATAAAACTAGAACGCAAACTATTCGATGGTGATATAATGTTATAAAAATATAATTGCATCATTTCATTACATTTGTACTATCCTACGACGACCCATTATTTTGTTAGGTTGCTTTTGGGACTTGTTGTAACGTCATACTTGATTTTTCCCAAATCAATATTTTTTACAAAAGGTGAGTTTATAACCCCGCTTTAACTTATTTATCAATATTTTACAAATCTCGGGGTGAGATACATTACTTGTTTAACTTTTGGTCGCAAATACCTTTTAAATGATTACGAATGAGCTTAAGTAGCAATAACCCACTATGTCCAATTATCATGAACCATTAATTACTCTGTGTAAGCGCGAGTGTTATAAATAGATCTAAGTAGCTTACTAGTTTCGGATGATCGAACTAACAGACGTATACCATGTCCGACTTAGGGTGTTGTGGGTTGAACACCTACATGTATTTTATTTTGCATAATTGCATACATACTTTGTTGTAGCTTCGGTGTCATAAGCTTAGTGCAATCCTAATTACTTTTTGTGATATTGTATGAAGTTACAATAGGCATGTCATACTAAATCTTGTTGTCCAATCTTTATACTTACTCATACCTATGAACTCACCAACTTTACGTTGACACTTTTAAACATGTATTTCTCAGGTGCTTAACTTGCTATGGCGTATTTTCAATGCATTGGGTCTTCATTCATTCAAGACAATATTTTCATGGATTTCTCATGCACAACTTTATCCTCATTGTATTTTGAACTATAAATTTTATTTGATGCAACTTAGGACAACTTGTTTTTAAGCTTATTTATTTTAATGAAGCAATGAGGTTATCTTTTAAACGACTCATGTAGATGTCATTCCCTATTATATTGTGCTTATGTATTATGAAGTAACGCTCCCGGTTACCTTTTCGCTGACACACATTTTGGGGGTGTTACAATCTGTCACGCCTAAGTAAATGAGTCGTGTGGTATAGGCCTAACGGCCATATACGCGGACACAAATAGTATTTCTTTGATCATATAGATGCTTTTAGCGAGACTAAATTACCTAGTCGGTTACGGAAAAAGTTCCATTAGGGAACGTTCCAATCTCGTAATGTCCTGGATTAAAATCACCGAGACTCGTTAAGTACATACAAATGCTTTGATCATATTACCACTTTCACGTCTTTACGTCCAAAACACTTGCTTGACAACCCTCACATAACAAATATCAAGTAAGCTTTTATTTAGGCGAGAGATTTTTGAGCTAACATCTTAATTTGAATCATTTCATGCAATTTGGCATTTGTCAAATGTTCCACCAATACAATTTTTATAGTCTAACTGACGTCTACCACTTTTATGTTAATCCAGTTTCATAGTTTTTCAAAACATGGTTAAAACTTTCAAAACATTATATTATATTATGATATATAGTAAACATCAGTACGAATCTCCTTGTGTCATTTTCAATTTGGGCTTATTTGAGCCTGCTTACCTGCGTCCATTAGTTCTTTGGCCCAGATTTGATATATATCACGCACCTCCTCCATTATACCAGAAACTTCTTCCCCAACTCTTTCCACCACACTAAAGATCATGCAGCAGCACGTCACTCCTTATGTTGTTCACACACATATTTCATCTCATTATGATGGAAACAAGATGACATGAAAACAAGATGACGAAGGCGTGTGTACGCAGGGCCGGATTTTGGAGTGTGCGGAGTGCGCAACCGCACAGGGCCTCTAAATTTGTAGGGCCCCCGACGTTGTATATGTACGACTGGATTAAATTGATGTCGAACGCAAGTTTAACAAGAATATATTCTGAAATGTAAGATTATGAAGTTATATAGGTGAAACAAAGATTAATTTCAAGCAAAAAACAAAACATAGTTGCAGAGATACGATGGGGAAGATGATTACTTTGAGTAGTATTCGGTTTGCACCCCAAGGTTTATATAATTTACATTTTCATCCTAATCTTTTGGTTTATTTCTTACTAGTACTAAGTAATACTAATGAGTTTACTATATTAACATTTTCAACACAAGACTTGAAAAGGTGTTAGAATTAGGCCAATTTATTTTTTTAATTATTTTTTTCCATACATTATGTAGAAAATACTAAGTTATGTGAAATACATGCTATACACATTTATTTTTATTTTAATAGCTACTTACCCTTTCTATATTTAATTATACATGTATTCAAAATTTTCGTGTTCGAGAGGTCTATTTTGTAGTTGGCACAGGGCCTCCAAAACTCACGGGACGGCCCTGCGTGTTTGTGTTTAATTTTCAGAGTTTTTGGAATTAGGCGTTTTGGTTGGTATTCGATTTTCTGAAGTTATTGTTTTAGATGCCTATCCAAACTGCTTATCTTATTATTTGTTAGTGACATAAGCTACTTTAAATAACCTAGCATAAAAAAAGTAAGTTGCTTATATGAAGTAGCTTATTTCACTAACATAAAAAAAAGTATGTTGATAATATGAATTAGCTTATTTCACTAATATAAATTTTTTTTGAGACAATAAACTTATTGAGTTTATGAAAGTATTGGCTATTTATGTGGTGCACAGCACCTGTATTCACTCTTTGATCCTGTCTCTAGGTCTAAGAAGTTGGAGCAACAAAACCTATAGATGTTTGAGGTACCATATTTCAACTCCATAAGTATAAGATTCACCATTTGGTTATCTGTTTTAAGATTATCATCAATACAATCTCTGTGGCTCTAGGTGATGTACGAGAGTAATTTTAAAATCTGTTTCAATAAGGAGATATGTTCCAACAAAATTTCCTATTATACATGCTACATAGTTATGCCTGTTGGATATATATGCCCTCTTTAAGCTCTAATGCTCGAGATATGGTCTACAAAGAACCAAATGATTATAATTTAAAAACTTAGTCAAATGAAACTTAGTCAGGTTGCGTAACACCTCCTACATTGCTTTTTTTGATAAGATCAAACATCACTTTCATAGTGTAGCTTTTGTAATCACAACTAATGCATTTGGTTTGATGAGAAACTGATTAAAGATTTCATAATAAATGTTTGTTACCCAAAGATATGATGATCTGTACAAGTCCAAAAGTAATTGGATAATTGTAATATTAAATTAATAAATGATATTATTATGGGGATTTGAGAGCAACCCGATTAATAAAAACGTTTCTTTTTTAATTTTCTTTTTATGTCGACAAGCTGCACACATGGTAAGGATATGGAATGAGTATGTAGGGGTGTGCAGGAAACCAAAAAACAGATGAACCGAAACTGAAAAAACATAAACCTATTGAAAAACCGATGGTTCGGTTTTCGGATTTTGAAAAAACCGAAGTTTTTGGTTCGGTTTGGTTTGAGCATTAAAATAAAACCTATATAAACCGAACCGATCTTTATAAACAAGGGAACAAAAATAAGTTGTGATCGAAGCTAAGGGACGATGAATATGCTCCGATAGATTAACTTTATCATGTTGAGTAACTACTCTTGTACATGCCATTTAGGACACATAATAAGTTCTCTTCTATGAGTTTTTTTTTATGTTTATTAGGTTTTTATCGTTGTTATTGTGTTGCTTTATAATACATAAATAAAAAAAATTAGGATTTTTTATGGTCATTTGTTTCTTATTGTCATTGTTGTGTCTTTGGTTTTTCTTATTTGGATTGTTTCTTTAAAGCTTTGAAGGTGTTGGTTTATGTTATATTAAAAGCAAAGTCCGATAAATTACGTTCTTCAAATCTTATGGAATTGCGTTTGTAAGACATACATGTGTGGCCGTTCTCTAGGGAAGTCAAGTTTAGTCTGTTGGTAGTGGGAACAAATAAATGTCTTCTTATTGATGGTATCGAGTAATATGGGCTCACTCGCTAAGGCTTGAGCCTAAGTATGTGTTCACTTATTAGATTATACATATTTTGAAAAAAAAAATAATAATAACTTTTTGACATTATAATGCACTTAGCTATATTATAGAATATGTTTTTCAAATAAGTCTACCATACCTATATAACAGATCGTATTTAGAAAGATCACATTTTGATGTGTAATACGCCATTGTCTTTATACTCAGCTTATCTTGCACCTTCTGTTGGGGTTCAAACATGAAAGGTGATGACGCTAAACTTGATGGGATCAGATGGACTTTCGTTTATCAGAATTTGTAAAATATAGAATACACGACATGAAGTTTATCAGAACCCTCAACATATGTTATTTAGTAATTAGTCGTCATGTTTTATCTCTTCTATAACAGCTCCCTAATTCTCTTTTCTGCTGCCATGAACTATTTCAGGGTCGATCAAAAGGGTTTGATGTTGGAAGGGCTTTACAGGCTAGATCATTTGATTTTGAGGAAGCAATATCTATGGTGTTATATGGAATTAACACGTTAGAGGAATTTCATGTCACTTCTAGCATAAGAGATGTGGTGGGTAACGTAAAGACTCTGCTCCTCTTTATTCAGGTAAAATACATTCCTAGCAATTGTCTGTTGCCTCTTTATTTTATTTGATAAATCCTTTCAAGGAATGAGACAAAACCACTAAAAATGCATCCTGAGTATTTTGTACCAACTTAAACAATTACAGCACAACCAGACAAATCTTGCCAGCCAGCTCAGAGAACAAGAGTTTAGTCAGATGACGTATCAGCAGGACGATACCTAAATTGCTATTGAAGTGGGAGTTTGCTCAGAGGTATCTGTTTTGAACAATAATTTGATTAACAAAAGTATGTTTGCATCCACATAATCAATGATGGTATTGAGTGTTTTGGTGTTTTATGTGATGATTTTTATTAATTGTTCTGTTGTTCAGTGTGAGATCTGTAATTGCTATGTATAGTGATGTCTATTTCGCCATCGATTTTGCTGTATTAATCCAATAGTATCTCATAAGTCTTGCGCTATAACTAAAGTTTTGCCCTTATACGTCTTTTATAAAGTCATCACTGTATCTAAGATTCTTTGTCTTACTAATGTAACTGCAAGCTTTTTCGCTGAAACATATCAAAGCTTAAGATAATATATAATGATTTAACGATTTAGCACAAATCCTTTACTTCCAGGTTAGGGCAATATAAAATGGCTCAACGTGAAGGGAATGCTGTTGTACGTCGCACCTGGAAAGCCTTCCCTTGGAATCTTTTTATTTGGCGAGTAAGACTTTATATATTGAGTTCAGCATATTTTCATTCGATGTTGTGTGTCTGAACTTGAATGTGGTTCTTACAGATATTGATACTTGCAGATGAGTCGGTAGAAGTATTCAGCCTTAAGCTGTTTCTTATCTCTGTACATTGCTATTAATTGACAAGGTTGTGTGTCGACCTTCTTTATTTATAACATTAGGAGTATATTTTTGTATTGAATATGTTAACTTTGGTCACTAGACCAGTTTGTGACCACTTTTTACATTGTTAGTGACGAAACTCGTTTCATCACTAAAGGCCAATTTTCTTGTAGTGATAGCAGTAATACTTTCATTTTAAAACCAACAGAACATGACATCGCGTTTGTACCCTAAAAATCAGAAGTATTTATGTAGGACTATGATTTTCAAAAAATCTATTAAAGAAAACTATAGATTATAATAGGTCTTATCGGGTTGACCCATTAAACCGACAAGAGAAATAAACTCAACCAAACCCGACCAATAACATTAAATTTTTATTATTTATTTATCTTCTTTATTAAAAATATTTTAATATATTTTTTTTTTGTTTTTTTTTATTTATTTAGGGTTCGGGTGAAAACAACCCGGCAAGATTTTTTAACCCAACCTGATAATACTTATCGGGTCGGGTCAACCCGACCCTAGTGACACCCCTAGAGGCATATATCATGATAGTCATTATTTGGTGAATGTGTGTGTGTGAGGCATTTGACAAACTTAGGAAGAAAATTAACGGAAAAAATACATCATAGTTTACGGGGATTAATAGAGGTAAACGGTTTTTCTTTCACCGACAGGAAAGGTAAATCAAAATAGCATCATTCCCGTTTACGTGATTGTGATCACTCCGCACAACAGAACATACAAGCGAGAAAGAACGTTAATAAGTTAATTTGTTCTCCTATTAGTAAAAAAGGTTGTTTGTTTATGAGTTGTGAATATTAGAATCATAATCCGCGCCAAAGAGAGTGATAATGAATGATCAAATATGGAGGTCACTTCTCCTACTTTACATATTGATATAAAGGATTAATGTTATTACTATTAGAGGTTATAGATTAATGTTATGAAATAAGATTTTGAGCTTACTTGAGCTTATACGGGTCAAAATGAGGGTTTTAGGTTCGTACGCCTAGGAAATGACTTCAATGGCTTCCTTCTCTTGTTTTCTTGGCTTCTAAGGGCTTTGTACTTCTTCCTTGGCTTCTTTACTTCTGCTAGAATATGGTTTTGTGAGGTAAAATGAAGTTTTGATGGTGAGACACTAAAGCAAGATAGAGGCAATATCGGTGTTATTAGGTTGGGTTATCGGGTTGAAACATTAGACTATGTTCTACGGTCTGAAATTTAAAAAAGAACTAAAAATAACCAAATGCAGTGGAAATAAGAAATGTTCGTAAGGATTAGAAGCACCAAACAACATTATAAATGTAATAACATTCATTAAGACATGGAACATCTGTCGGTAAAGATGCTACATTGGATATAAAACCAAATACCATATTTTAGTTCATTTTAGAACCAACAGAACATGACATCGTATTTGGTACATACAAATAGCAGTAATACTTTCATTTTAAAACCAACAGAACATGACATCGCGTTTGTAATAAAATAGAAGTAACATAGTAGGACTACGCGCTTTCAAAGTTTCTTATTAAAGGAATACTATAGATTATATCGAGTCTTATCGGTGACAGATTAAACGAACAGAGGAAATAACTCAACCAAACCCGACCCATATACATTATCGGGTTCGGGTGAAAAAAAACGGCAAGTTTTTTTAACCCAACTGTAATAGTGACACCACTAGAGGCATATATTTTTTCATTGAGAGTCATTTATCTTGGTGAATTGTGGTGTGTGTGAGGCATAGTGACATTACTTAGGAAGGAAATTAACGGAAAAAATAATCATAGTTTACGGAGTTAATAGAGAGATAAACGTTTTTCTTTTCTCCGACAGAAAAGGTAAAATCTATATAGCATCATTCCGTTTACGTTGCGTGTGGTAGTTACTCCGCTCTACAGAACATTCAAGCGAGATAGGTCTTTATTATTGTAATGTTTTCTCCTATTAGTAAAAAAGGTGTTGTTTATGTGGTGTGTAAATGTATTGTTTCTTAATTCGAGACAATGAGAGGGTTTGGATGTGCTTAATTGGTGGTCAATTATCCTAATTGTAGTGGGGTGGTGTGGGAACTAAGGATTAATGTTATTACTATCAGAGGTTATAGATTTAATTCAAATAAACCGAATGTGATGCCTTGAGTAGAATATTATGATTATGTGGTGTGTGCACAAGATTATCGCTAATTAAATCTGTGATCATCCATATAGATAAATATTAGTGCATAATATTTGGTTTCATTTGACACTCAAGTACGTTTCGTTTAAGTATTGATAAAACCGGGATTACAGCTTCTTAGCAACAGTTTGGTCTCGCAAATCACAGGATTGGTGGTAGTGCATTATTATAATACTTAGCCTGGTTTTATCGATCGTGACCAAGCCATCCGTGAGCGTCCGTGAGGGCTTCCTCGCGCGTGACCTCCCTTGCAAGCAAATCTTGTCGCACGTGACGAAGGAGAAAAAGAAGTCACAATGGTGACTGAGTTGCTTTTCGGACAATGTGAAAAAGGTGGGCCCCCATGCAATGATTATTAATAAAATAAAAAAAATGTACCCTCATTTTACGTACCTATAAATACCCATTCTATCTTATCATTTTATACATAATTTTTATATAAATCTACTTTTTAAAAAATGGTTTGTTCGTCAGAACGCGATTCTGGATTTAGCCTTGCAATTTGAAAGTCCATGCACAGCTAAAGACGATCTTAGAAAAGCTTACGAGAAATGTACTGGCATTTCACAAGAGAGCCGTGCTTTGATCGACACTTTCTTAAAAGACTGATAAAACTTACGAGCTGAATCTTTCTATGTATGGAAATGCGACAAAACTAGAAAAACAAATGGATGCTAAGTTAGCTTGGATACTGGAAAAATACTTCTACCGCTCACAAACCCAGATAAGTGGTTCGTCATCACAGACACATGAGATTGGTAATGTATATCTTACTGCGGAAGAGTTACATCAACTTAAATTCCTAGGGGGGGAATTGGAAAAGGGGAAAATGCCTTTAAAAGAAACACTATAAGAACAAGCAATGGATGAAAAAGTACGGGAGGAGAAAATTAAGCAAAAACAAGCTGAAGATGATGAATTCTTTTTCGTATTTGGGGTGGTGAGATATGATTCATAATACGAGTCATCAGATTAATAATCTAGGAACTATTTTAGTGTAATGTTTTAAATGTTCTTTTAATTTAATGTTTTAAATAAAGTATTGTATTTCAAATTTTGAATTCCAACGGCTAGTTTTTCATTATAAATAGCTCCATTATCTCCTCATTATATCACACAACTTCTTATCCAACTATCCAAATGGATTACCATTTCACTAACGAAAATGATTCATGGGAATACAGTCTAGATATAGACGATTCTGATCTCCATTTAACACATGTTATGCGTTCATCTAGTAGCGCACGTGTTAAACCATCTCCATACACCCCAAATCCAGTTAGGATAATATCCAGTCCTGCGGGTACCGTTCAGCTCTCTAGTAGCATATGTTTTGAACCATCTTCCTCAACCCCAAATCCAGTTAGGATAATACCCGATCCTGCAGGTCTTGTTCAGCAAGCCAAGCAGCTTAAAGAAAATGTTATTATTCTTGATCTGGATGAGGCTGTAATGTCGACACAAGAATATATGCAGAAAGTTGTTGATAATGTGAGTGAAGATGATGATTTTAACAGTGGGGCGTGGATTAACGCCACTAATTATGTGATTTCTACTGGTGACACTGTAACTGGATGTTTGGAAGACATCAACAACTTTCTGAAAAAGGGAAAACTTGAACAAGTTGTTGCAATAGTCAAGTCTTGTTCTTCGAATGCTCTTGGCGATCTAAATGTAACTATGAAAGATCTCTCAGTTCAGTACGTGAACTAATAATTACAAAGTCCTTGATGTGGGTGTTATGAAAGGATATTACTGTAGGAGCTGCTTTGATACTTGCTAATGTCTTGTTTTTCTCCAAACCATCGAGCATTACCTTAACATTACAAATAAAAATGTGGTTAAGGTTTTCCGCAAGGATACGGTTTCATTAGCTTAACATTATTATGTAATGTTTATTGTAATTTTCATTCAATATTGTCGTATTTTCAATTCCGCATGTCGTATTTTATTTTATGTATGTTGTATTTTTATTTTGAATAAAAGTTTTAGTTTTTAATAAAAAAAATTGGTATAATGGTGAGGGGTATTGTGATTGATAATAGTAAAGTGTGAGGGTAATGCAGCTTACTCCAATTTTGAATTATGTTGCATTTTGGTCAATACCTTTTGAGATTGTAACAGCCGGTTGGGTAAAAGTTCTTGCGTAAAAACATATTGTAAGAGGTTGGGTGAGAGAAATTTAGGGGTATGCTAAATGAACATATTAAATCCACTAAATAAACACTAATGATATCATTAATCATTGTATTTTTCTTTTCATTAAAATTAAGATAATCATTGGTTGGGGGTTGTGATCGATGTGCACTTTTTATCCTTTTTACTTTTGGTATTAATTAATTATTATTATTTTATATATATGTGTGGATGTGAATATGTATTACTCTAATATATACTCGCATATTTTAAGCTATTCAACTCTTTTTTTTCATAATTATCGCTAGGGTGTCTCATAATATGTATCAAAATTCTTCTAAGTAGTACAATAGTATAATTTAAATAAATTGACATATATTTTTATGTGTCAAAATTAGACTTCTATAATAACAATGTTATTATTTCAAAACTAGTTATTTTTACTTTATTGTCTACCAAAGTAGCAAGAAAAAAAAGTTTTCAATTTTAGTATTGTGAGTCCACTAGTAATTGTGTGACTTCACATATTTTATGACCGTGTCCCGAGGGTATCTGGATGTTTTTTAGCGAATGAAAGGTCTTTTTGTGTGACACTATGTGGTTTTTTGCATGACGATGTGTGTATTGAGTAATCACTTTTGTTTACTACCTAAAAATAGTATTAAATGCATTTTTTTTTAAACTACGTATCTTTTTGTCGGTATTTAACAACCTCGAGTATGCACGTTACAATTTTTAAGTCATAAAGTTCAACATAAATATACAAGCGCAATCCTTTTATACATTAATTTTGTGCACATTACAAAAGCAGTAGTTTTTTTATAAAGCATTATTAGTTTGAAATAATTTAACTTAGTCGCTTAACTATTTTTATTTTGGTATAAAAAATGATTAAAAAAAAATATGCTCGATGACCTTTTGTAGTGAATTGATTATATTTGTACTAATCAAATATGAACAATGAAATAGTAAAGAAGAATATGAAAAATGAAAGGAAAACTGACATTGGGAAAGTAATTGGTCAAAAGTAATTAAATTTGTAGATCCAACAATGTATTACTCTAATAAATAAAAAGGTTTGACTAGTGTTTGTTTAGTGATTTTGGTGTTAATTTAGCGGGACCGAATTTATTACGAGGTAGCTACGACCTCTATCTTTAGGTATTCAAGATACCAACATGGACCTATTGAATGACCATACATTTGTACATTGTCATAGGGATTGGATAGATGATTAGCTGTTGAAAGTTATAGCTATAGTTTTTTGTATTTGTTAGTTGATATATGAACATTCTCACGCGCATGAATTGAGGTTTGAGTAAAATCGCCCAAAACATTGATGTAAAAACCCATATATCTTGTTTGAAGTCTGAGACTTCTTTAAGAGATTTGTTCGTAATTTAGTTTTATCTTGCTAGATGCAATGTGATATGGACACGGAATAAAATCTCTAAGTAATTAATTACGTAGTATATTTCTACTTTCTTTTGTTTATGGTAGTCATTTGGACCTCCAAATGAACAGTAAACTGATATTAATAATTTAATATGTGAGTGATCAATAATACTTCCTCCGTTCCTAAAATTATAGTCAGTTTTATTTTGGATGTTCCCGATTTTAATTGTCCACTACTAAAAATAGATAGGAAAGTTTAATCAAGTTTACCATATTACCCTTACTTGAAATTATAATTACAAACTTTAAAGAAGACTTTAATTAATTAGCTAAGGGTAAAACTGTCATTCTGCTAAAAAGTAAGAAAGAGAAAGCTTTAATAAATGCACTTTTCTTAAACTGTGTGTTTTTTGTCGGGAGACAATAATTTTGGGACGGAGGGAGTATATTATTAAACAAATCACTCAACATATTAAACAATGGGGAAAAGGATGTTCTATAAACAGTACCATCTCTCTCAATCCACCTCAATGAAATCATCACTTGCACATACAAATCTATATCGACACACAAAACTCTCACATTTGTATTCCATCATCAAAATTAAATGATTTGTTTTCAAGTAGAAAAACAAAAAAATCAGCAGTCACGATTAATTTCAAGTAGCACAAACCTATGATCTTACATGAAATTTGCTGTATGATGCTTGGTTTGATATTTCCTACTGTCATAATCATAAATAGGTACTGTTAGTATTCTATATCTACATTAGTAATGTTTTAATTTGTTTAGGTAAAATTGTATTGGGAAGTCGTTGGATTTTCCGACGAACTTTGTCGCATCGTTTTCAACTTCGTGTCCCGCCATATAGTAAGCCTCACCATATGTTTTTTAAGGTTTTTATGAATTGGGGTTTAATTATTTGTTTATAAAAAATAAATCGGAGTTTCCATAGTTTTTTGCCAATTAGTTTTTGTTGGTGGTATTAGTATATTGGTTATGTTTAATTATATATGGGTTTTAAAAGAGGAATGACAATTTGGTCTAATTCTAGATCTTTATGGTTTTTTTGTTCTTAGGGTTATAAAAATTGAAGTGCCCGAAATGCCCGGATGTAGTGGGGATGATAGCCTAGGACATAAAAAAGAAGATAAAAGGGGGATAGGCCGAGGGCTACGATCAGGTGATTCCTCATGATAGTTGATAACTTTTAACTTTTTTTGTTCTATACTTCGTTTCTGTAATCTATTTAGCGGAACCTAATGATTCGTTTTAAAAAAAAAAAAAAAAAAACATAAAAATTTCATTTAGGTTCGATTGTTGGAATAAGATACAAGAGTAAGTTTTACAGTACTAGGCTACTCACATGGCATGGCATGTCATAGATGAAGGGAGTATGAAGGTACTTAATATTTTTTCTAATCCCCTAATGGATGTGATTATCTATACACAATTAGCAATTAAATTTTTTAATATATCCTTACATTGCTTCAATTTTGCAAGAGGTATCTTTATGATCGTCGTGACAAACCTGCGATACCCCAAGCCTATGTATGCATATTTACATGGTTATTGAATATGTTATTCCACTTAAAAAAATAAAAAAAAAATACACGAAATAGGTGAGCCACTCTCATTTACATATAGTCATCATATCTTTAGCTATAGCTATTTTATGTGTCCATAAATGGGAGTGTACACTTCAATCTATGTATCTCCTTACTTATCGAGATCCCTTGAACTTGGCTTTTTATCCGGCTATATTATTTCTTACTATGATTTTAGCAAAATTTTACAGTATGCAATGTGAATCGAGTCAGTTAGTGAAACTTCCATACTCTTTTTGGGTTATAGATTTAGATTGCTATTGTTTCTGCTACTTATAGTAAAAGCTGTGAGCTGGGGTCAAAGGGTATGTCGTAGTTTTACTTGAATCAGTTTAACTGCGACTGGATACATGCTTATTCGTATATAAACAAGTTCAATAAGCAATACTAAATTCATAATTTTAAACTCAATTGTAGGATGTTGTTATACCACACTCGAAACAAGTTGCACGGTCATTGCATCTGTGGAATAGATTACATAGTTAGACAAGTGCTTTTTTGATAGACTGAAAAAACCATATTTCTTGCTACAGTTACGTCTTAAGTCGGCTGAATGTAGATATGGTTTTGGAAGATTACTTAAAATAATGTCAGATTTAGTGGTTCATATTCAATGATATTTCATGGTTCTTTGCAACATCAGGTGGCAAAGGATGAGGACATCTAGATGCTACAGTTGCGTTGATAGGGAGATCGATTCATGTAACATGTATGTAGTACTTTCTCTGGCTTTACTTTCTTTTTGTTCGTAGGAAACTTTTCTTTATCAATTTATCTACAAGCATCCAACTACGGTTGCTTATTGCCTCGATTTACTGTTATCAATTTGGTGTCTATCAAAAAGGAGATAATCTTGCCCAACATATGTACTTATAAATGGGTCTCTTCTTCGTCATTACTTTTTGATAAGTGTTTTCTTACCATTGGCGATCAACCAGTTCGCCCCATATGTAAGTATATCGCTTTTAAATCATGTTGTTTTATATGTTAGTTCAACAACATTTGGTGGTTATTCTTTTATGAATTCTGCAGGTTCTAGCCGTATGATGGCGAACACTGTTGCTGGCAATTCCCTTACTTCTGCACAGTCATGCCAAAATGTCAAGAAAAGTACTCCTGACACTCCTGCAAATGCATCGCTCAGTAAGTACTCGGGAATTGAAGACATCGTATTGCGAAAAAGAGGACGTGTTGGAAATGCAAGCACTTGCAGGGATGTCTGCAATTTGGGTGCTGCTTCAGATAGTATGCAACAACATATATGCACTGGTATATTTAATAGTTGCTATTGGATATATATGACCCTGTACAGATTGAATTTTCACAACGTGTTGCCATTATAAATTTACGAAAATAAATGACATATGCTTTTAGAACTACTGTCTTTAACAACTTAACGCTCATCTACCTTAAAAAATAGGCCTAAGATGATTACTCTTCCCATAGGTGGGTTTTCCCCGACTGTAACTAAGCTGGGGAGTAACAAAGATGTTGTTACCAAAGTGGTAAGCTATTGTATCCACTTATAGTATATCAGAATTGTATATTTGCCTTCTTTTGAACATATATTAATAAAATTCAGCGACGGGGTACAGGCAGCTCCTCCGCAAACAACACATTTTATCTTCCTACTAGGCTAGTAATGACTCAGTATCCGTCGGTGAAGGCTCTATAAGTGTTCGTAACAACTACAAGCGTACATTAGCAGAAGGTACATTAGAATATGAACTTATATATATGCCTATTCATATATACATATTTTTTTACGTCGTTGTCATGTCAAATGCATTGTGCTGCTATTACACTTTATATTTTGTTACAATTGTATATTTACCTTTTTTTGCATCTACGTAGAATCACCATTAGCCTATTTATCCATCTTGCACTAATTAGTAAAAGTCGATGACTACTGTAACTACTTTACTCAAGGTGTATGTAGTTCTATCTTTAGCAAGTGTAATAAAAGTTAGATTAAAATGTACAAACTGTTCGAAAGGAAGTCTTAAGTTATTGACATATAATTGACTAGGGATTTTCTATTTACTTTTTTTGATGGTTGTGCAGGCCCGCCGCTAGACTATATAGGCTCTACAAAATGAAACTTCCGGAGGAAATAGTTAAGTACTGTTTAAACTTTTAAATTTTGTTGAAACTTTGTGTCTCATGTTGCGAATTTACACTTACATGTACGCACCTTACATTTCTATAGTTTGGAATTCTCGAGTTGTAGCAGTCTCAACGACAACGTGATTGCATATTTTGAGATGGGAAATTAATTAAATTATAAACACAACCAAGAGATGGTACGCCTTGCCTGTTCCATTCTTCTTAACATCCATGTCTTTTTGTCTGATTTTGGTGGTACACTTAGAATGTGTGTGAGGTTTTCCGGATAGACAGCATTTCTTTGTTATAATGCTCAATTGACTATCAGTACCTTGCACACCAACTAACCACTAGGTGTCAAAAATATGATATGTTACTACTTGAAAACACATCAATCAGATAAAAACCTTCAAAATGAGATCTCCATTTTAGTTTTGAATGATTTTTTTGGTTTACCAGTTTTACATTTTCGTTACTGCTTCAAACTTTGAAGGTGTATATTGAAGAGGAGGACACGATTGGTGTTTTTCGTGTGGACTGTGGAATATTGCCGCATTTATGGTTGTTACAGGATCCGACCATCAAGGCGAAAAAGGTTCTTGAACTACGTTAGCTGCCAATATATCGTACAACGAAATACTATTACTATCGGTCGTCGAAGGTTCTATAAGTGTGTGAACAACGACTTAGTAACCGTCGTCGAAGGTTCTATAAGTGTTCGTAACATGCGGAAGCATACATTGGCCGAAGGTACATTAGAATATGAACTTATATAGTACCTGTTAACGTTTTGTTAAATTGATAGATCGGTTGGAAAAAGGAATGATATTAATTTTGTTGATCACGTCCTGCAGGTTGGTCTCTTGAATGTGGAAGGTTACTATAACTCATTGCTGCCTTTCATTGATAAAGCTGTTGATGAAGGCTTTATCCCGCACTGCTCGCATTTACTTGTGCTCAGCGAGCAGTGACCGTGAGTAGTATTCTGACATAGGAACTTTGAAACCGGCTAAAACGGGTCGTTTTGGGTTGATCCACAATACTTTTTTTCCAACACACTAATAATAAAATGAGTAAGTCGTTTTATTCATTATAAAAAGTAGAGTTAAGTACATTTTTGGTCCTTGTGGTTTGGTGCGAGTTCACTTTTGGTCCAAAATTCAAAAAAGGTTCATTTTTGGTCCAACAACTTAGTTTCTGTCCACTTTTAGTCCAAATCCCGTGAATTGCACCTATAAATTTTTTGGACTAAAAGTGAACGAAAATACTATGTCTTTTCCCCAAATGCTAAACAATTGGCCAGGGACCTTGAAGTTAGTATTCTGAACATAGAACTTGAAACCGGCTAAAACGGGTCGTTTTGGGTTGATCCACAATACTTTTTTTCCAACACACTAATAATAAAATGAGTAAGTCGTTTTATTCATTATAAAAAGTATAACTTGAATGTCTTTTGACCCATTAACCTATTTGACCCGTTTCTTTTTAACAATGCTGGATAAAACAAAACAGTAATCGACTAATTCCTAAATCAATGGGTGTGAAATTTTTAATTGAAGTTTGATGGGCCACATGATAATACCATATTCTTGGCAAGACAGAGCTATAAAGAATAAGATTAACAAATCAATAACAAAAACATATATAAAATAAGTTGTTGATTTAGTGGCTGTTTCCAGGAAGATTGTAGAAAATGTTATAATAATCAACTCCCTTTTGAGAGAATTCTTTTTTGATCATAAGGCATTAACTAATAACTACCAGATTTTTTTATCTACAGCTTACTATAGTATTATGTGAAACATTTAATTGACATGTTTGCAGCTCCTACTTTCCCAAAAGCTCCATGATCATATATGACATGAAACCTGCCTTAGAAAGATACTTTGCGCTAAAGGAAACCAGTCTCACTTCATTGGCGCAGGCCATTCATTTTTATTATAATGGGGGTAGGATCGACCCAGAAAAAAGGCGGCATTGCATGCCCGTAGGATAAGTGAATATTATAATTGGACAATCTAAGTCGCCTTCGTGTCACTTAGGACAAATGTATTTCTTCTTTTAAAGGTGGCAATTTTGACCCATTAAACCCACAACATTTAATGGCCATAACATGTTTTTTAAACCGAATAACCTTTTTAATAAAAAAACAGTTTCGAGTGTTTGGAATTAAACAATATGCCTATCTTTCTATGTTGTTTTTAACTGCTTTTTATGCTATATTTAACAGCTTTTTATGTTGTTTTAACCAGCTGTGTACGCTATTTTTAAACAGCTTATGTATGTAGTTCGGGCACCAAAGAAGGGTGTTTGGACATACATTTTACAGCTTCATACGCTGTTTTTAAACAGCTTTTATGATGTGTTTAACAGCTTCGTATTACGTTTTTTAACAGCTTTTATTTGCTGTTTGAATACCGTATGGTAATGGCTAATTGCCTTGAAAAGTAACCAACTTTAGTATATTATATTTGCAGTGTTACTTTTGGAGCATATGCAAGATTCGTGTGGGAGATAAACGGTGACGAAGAGAATGATGAGAAAGCTGCACTGATTGAGGTAATACTCATCGTTTCCTGTAAAAATCTTTGGAGTCAAGAATCTTTGGAGGAATTAAGTGCAATGATTAATCATGTATATATCTATATGACAGGGACACAATCAGGGGCGGACTCAGGATTTTCAAGAGGGTGTTGCACAATTTTTTTTAATAAGTACCAATTTTTTTATCCAAACACTATATAAATAGTAAAAATGACAAACTAGTAAAAATGACAAGCTTTCTATATCTTTCCATAGTTCCTATAAGAAACGTTTTAAATAAAAATAAGCAAATAATCATATAATTAATTTAGAGAAACAATTACACTTTTAAAAAAAATCCAGATTATAATAGATATAATCACCATAAATAAATAACAGAAAAAATAAATACACACTCTTATAAACGATAATTAAATAAAACAATAAAGTAACAAAAAGACTTACTAGATTGCCAGAAAGGAAACACAAGAGTCGAAGCACGTGTTTGACACACTTAGCATTAAAGAGACGAGACACGTGTTTGACACGCTTCCCTTAAAACAGATTTGCCGTCGTTTTTTTCCAGGGTATCAATACAAGCCGAAAAAAAAACGAGTAAAGTTGTACTGCCGGACACTATCAAACTGCTAACAATAACCACCTTTTCAGAATGTGAACACTCCATATGTTTGAAAATCAATAATAGTCAAGATGAACTGATGTAAGATAAACCTATGGAATTAGGTGCCTATATATACATAATAGATGCACCTAATTTAACCCCCCATTCCCGACGATGTGAGATAAGAAAAAAAACATAAAATACCCTTTTTTATTCACGTTACCGAATGCCTAACAATTAGACGAGAGTAATTATTTCATTCGACATCAATTCCAATTTGGACCCATACAAGGTTCATATCAAAGCTCTTGCATAGGAAGAACGAAAACCTAAAACTATTATCCTGTAATATATTACACATACAATAGACATAATGTGTCCAAAATTTGGACCAAAATCACTTTGTGTTGTGCATTATTACTATTAGATTATTACATCTAATTAATTTGGTTTTATTGAGCTTATATATCTTTAGAATTATATTTATCATGAATTGTTCATATTGTTGAACAAGAAGATCTATTTTGTTAGCTTTGACTTGATTATTACCTTGATGAGTGATTAACAAAGTATCCCAAATTTCTTTTGCGGTTTGACACATAAAAATTCTTTCGTATTCTTTACGTGGCAAAGCATTATAAATTACCATTTTAGCTTCATTATTTTTTGCAAGTTTCTTTTTAAGATCATCGTTTTGTTTATGAAAAGGTACAATTTCATCCTTTTTAGTTTCGGGATTATTTTGAATAGGAGGAAAATCACCATCGGTAATAACATGCCAAAGGTCTAGATCTTTTGACTTCACATAAGTTTCGAATCTATTTTTCCAATAAATAAATCCATCACTTTCAAATAGTGGTGGTCTTTGCATAGATTGCCCTTCTAAATATTTTTCGGATTCCATAGATCGATTCAAGTTTTAAAATACAATTTATTTTAAAATTCTTGTTTAGCGTGGCTCTTGATACCAATTGTGGAAAACTAGAAGGGGGGTTGAATAGTTTACCGCTTTTTAAATTTAAGGTGTTAAAGTGTTTGTAAACTTTTAGATTCGACTTTATGTGATTTCAACACTTGCACAATATGATCAATATACTTATCTAAACAATCAATAGAATGATATGAGAAAGTAATGTAAGACAAGAGATAAGAGTAAGAACAATCAAACCACAACGCGAGGATTTATAGTGGTTCGGTAACGAAGCACCTCTTCGCCCTACTCCACTCCCCGAGCACCAAACTCGAGAGTTTTCTTCACTATGTCAACAAACTCCCTTATGGCGGAGAAAACCGTACACAACGTTGCTTACACCGATTTACGACACAAAGCTAAATGTCGAGTTCTAATCTTAGCTAGAACCAATCTATCACAACACAACTTCACGACTTGTTCACGACTTCACAACTTCACGACTTCTTCACAACTTCAAGACTTCTTCACAACTTCACTTCACCACACTACTTATATCACAACTATCTAACACTACTTGGTAAGATCACCACGATCTAACTATACTTACAAAGATCACCAAGATCTAGCTACTACACACAAATACAAGATATACAATTGATTTACAAATTTGTGATATGGATGCAACAAGATTGCAATACACACTTGAGGTGTAATACTTCTTCACTTGACGATGAAAGTATTCTTCTCTTGCACTTGAGGAATTGAGATTGGATCACTTGGAAACAAAGCTTTATGATTAAATGATCAAAGGATTTTAGTGAGATGTGTGGGCTGTTTTAGAACAGAAAGAATGAGTGCAAAAGGTGAGAAAATAGTAAGGAAAAGTCCAGTATTTATAGGACAAACTGGGAGAGCGTCTACCTAGGGGCGGTCCCCTTAAATAGGTGGGCGGTCCCCTTAAAATTAAGAGGGCCACCCGTGTATTTAAGGGGCCGCCCTAGGCTAGGGCTTCCCCAGTTTGTCTTTTGTGTATGAGGAATTTTCTGGAACTTTTCTAGCCGTTTTAGGTCCGAAAATTTGAATTTCAAAATGTTTATTTTGAATAAAACATTTCTTTTAATTGTAGAAAATGTTTTGTATTGTTTATAAAAATGTTTACAACATTTTATAAAAGTTTAAGGTTGAATACAGATTTCCTTTGATCATAAAATTTATTAAGCATTTATTTATTCATACCTTTAAGTGATATAATTATCGAAATGAAAATTTACTACTAATTAGTTGTTTACGTTTAATATTACATTGAACGCTTTTATATTTTATGATTATCAAAACGTAAAGATGTGAAAAATATTAATAATGTTTTTAGGCATTATATTTTATCAACAATCTCTCCCTTTTTGATGATTACAAAATCTAAACTCATTAAATGTAAAATTATTTTTAAACAAGTATTTAGTGAGTTTCATGTCATTTCTCCCCCTTTTTGTAGAATCAAAAAGACATCGTCGAGAATTGCTTGTTAGATCGACGGAATAATTGCTCCCCTTTGATGTGTGTTCCCCCTCGTTCGAGGACATCAAGGAATCGAGCTATGGTTTCTTGGCTACAAAACCGAGTTAGAACAATACAAATATTTCTACCATGTAGCAAGAGGGAAAAATATGGCATACTAGTAATGCAACAACAATAATTATCCCATTGAAGTAAAATAGTGTGTGAACCACACTCATGCATACATAAGAAAAATAGATAACATGATAACATACATGAAAATTTTAAACTACAAAGAGTCTTAAAACTAGTAAAGCTCCATAGGACTTGCTTGCAAAATGGTGGATGGACAATTTTTTGAGAAGACAAACATAAAGTATGTTTAGTTTGGTGAAGATGGTGGAGGTGGTGGAATGATGGTTGTTGGTGGTTGTGAGAGCATGTGTTCAATATATGAAAACATATATTGAAGTTCATCTCTCAATCCAATTATGAGAGTACGATTGTGAATGCAACACAAGCATGAATCTCCATGTGCCTCAAGAAGGTTCCAAATGGGATGACCAATAATAGGTGGTGAAGGTGATGAAGTATCAAATTGGACATCAAGTGGAGTAATTGGTGAAAGGGTGAGAGTGATGTCCATTGATGCATTTTCTTGAGTTGGAGGTGGTGGAGAAACTCTTAGAGGTGGAGATGTTGGTGGGTTTAAGTAACTATTGGGTGAAAGTGATGTTGATGAGGTTAGTGATTTGGGTATGTAGTCAATTGAGGATGAGGAAGTATCTTTGGTTGATGGTGTTTTGGAGGGTGCATTAGGAGCACTAGGTGATGATAGTTGAAGTGTGGGTGATGGAGTTTTTTATGTCATCATGGGTTAAATCCACAAACAATTGTTTTGGTGGAATGATGTTGATTTTTGGTCTTTTGGAGGCTTTGGAAATGGAAGCTCTAGTGGATGCCATGGATGTTAATAGTGGTTAGTGTATGATTTGGTGGACGATGTGTTGGTGATGATCATTTGGAAAGGATTTATGGGAAGAGAGTAGATTGAAAAAGGAATGAATTTGAACTAGTTTAGGTTGTTCCAAATTATGTTCGAGCATTTTGGGCAAAGATAGCTGAGACTATGTAAAAGAGGGTCAAAAAGCAGGAATAATATTGTTTTACCAGTGATTCACTAGGGCGGTCCCCTTAATTAGGGGGCGGTCCCCTTAAAGATAAATGGGCCGCCCGTTATGAATTAAGGAGGCCGCCCTCTGTTGGCTTCCAATTTTCACAGAAAAACAATTTTTCTCAGAATTTTTGTGAGAGTATTTCTGTTTTGGTGGTTATTTGCAGCAAGCCCTATTGAGTTGTATGAGCACATTTAATTATATAGCATGTAATAAACATATTAAGTCATGAAACCAAAGTAGCATAACTAAAACAACTAAAGGTTTAAACCATCATAGCAAACAAATACCTAAAGATAACCAACACATAAGTCTTTCCGAATACATCGGATAATCACCACACAAGTTGTTAAGAACATACACATAATCAAGTTAAAAGTTGTCTTAAACTACATTTAGACATCTAGCTCACTTCACTCATATGTCTTCACTTCTTCTTCTTGCTAAACACTCCTTTTAGTGCCTTTTCAAATGACTTAAACCCTCCGTGCATCTCTTTGTGCATTTGTTGCGTTTGGTTGAGCAAGGTGGTTTGTCGTTCAAAGATAGTTTCATCGGTTTGTTCGGAAGTGGAAGGCATTTGGTAGTTTTGGTAGTTGAGAGGACCAAGAGAGTTAAGGTAGGTGGTAGGAGATGGAGTACTTACACGAGAAGTTTTGACATCATCATCATCATCGTGTTGATGAGATGACATGCCTTGATGATGAGAAGATGAAGAAGATACGGAATGACGTGCCTTGCCACGATCACTTCGAGGTCGTCGAGTTTGTTTTAGGGCAAGAGGACGCATGACTCGATCAACAATGTCATAAATGTCATTGTCAAGATGAGGATACGTTTTCATGACATGTCGATAAAGACGAGTAAGAAACATGCCATATGGAAGATTTGCGGTTGGAGTAGCTCTAGCACATTGGATTCTTTTGACGAAGAAATAAGCAAGATTGTATTGTTCTTCGGCAACAACACAATACAACATGTGAGCAAGACAAGCGGGAAGATGGTCCCGATGTCCTCCTAGTCCGAACACATTCTCTCGAATGAGTTCTTCCCATTGCTTCATGTCGAGGCTTAATTCTTTGGTGAGAATTTGATTTGGATTGAGAGAGACCGTTTGACTTTTAATGGTACGGTCTACCATGACATGTTTCAATTCAAGAAGTCAACGAATGTCGTCGGGAGTCAGAAGATCGGTGCAATATGGTCCCTCGGTTTCTCGAGAATACTTAAGAGATGCAAGGTCCCACTCGTTTGTAAAAATGGCTTGACCATTGTACGGAATTTTGAGGATTTGACCGAATTGAGCCAGAGTAAGAGTTGTGAATTCGTGTTGAATCATAAAAGAGATGACAAGATAGCCATATTCATCGGTTTGTACCGTGACTTGACTATAGAAGTATAGAATGAATCTTGGAACAATCGGTTCGTTGAGTTGAAAGAGACAATTGAAGCGAATGTTAGTAAAGAGACGCTCGATGTTGTTGGATTTATAGTAGGCTTGATCAACAACACGACATTCGTGAATGTTGCGATTTTCAATAGGTTTGTAGAATCGGACAATGGTAGGGGAGATGCCTGGAATTTTGGATACTTTTGGTATGTAGGATTTGGTGAGAGATATATCGGTTGTAGTAGCTTTCGGCATTTTGTCACCTAAACAAGTTATCCACAACATAAAATGTTACAAAAAAAATATAATAAGTAAAATGAAATTTTGAAAAATAACAAATGTGGGACAAGGATTACTTCGACTCTAAAAATAAAAACAAGGTGCTAAAAATAAGCCACCCTTGTCCCCTCCTTGTCTCAAACAGTTAGGTATCCAAATGGTCCGGGAGTCTTCGTTTTTGTGTCCGGTTCACTTATAATCTCAAAAACCGTATCGAAAATATTTCCCAAAGTTACTTAGCATTTTTATTCACTTTAAAAATACTTTTCCAATAACTTAGAGTATTTACTCGATATATTTCCATGTTATACTTCTCAAAAACTCATTTGGACATTAATGGACTTGTCGGGACTCGTTTTTCGGCATTTCTCAAAATCCACGGGTTAACCACCCGGAACATAACTAACATAATAATAACCCCTGAAAAGGACTATTATTCATAATAAACCATGATTTCCACCATTCTCTCAAAATTACGACCGTCAACATGGTACAATAATCTAAATAAACTGACAGATGTTAAATAGTCGAAGGACTAAATTAGAATATTCAAAACACAAAAGGGGCGAGGGTTACATTCTACCCCCCTTAAAAGAATTTTGCCCCTAAAATTCGACAACTTATCAGCACTAAACAAATGCGGATGCTTAAGTTTTATCTTATCCTCACGTTCCCACGTGAATTCAGGTCCACGTTTCGAATTCCACCGAACCTTGACGATGGTAATTCTACTTTGCTTAAGCTTTTGAACTCTCTCTCTAAAATTTCGACAGGCTCCTCTACAAAATTCAACTTAGCATCTACTTGGATCTCATCCAAGGGCACTTGCAATGTTGGATCATCCAAACACTTTTTAAGGTTCGACACGTGGAACGTGTCATGAACACCATTCAACTCCTCAGGCAAATCTAACTGATAGGCCACTGGGCCTACCTTCTCAATGATCTCAAAAGGTCCAACAAACCTAGGTGCTAATTTCCCTTTCTTCCCAAAGCGTACCACACCCTTTCCAAGGCGATACTTTCAGCAAGACTTTGTCACCTACACAATCTCGAGAGGCTATCCTTCCTCTTAGCACATAAATTTTTCTGATGATATTTCACAGCACAGCCTAAGTCTATCCTTAATCTGCGAGATCTTTTCAGTGGTCTTGCACTAACTCAGGTCCTATCAACTGACCCTCTCTAACCTCAACCCACATAATCGAGGAACGACACTTCCTACCATTTTTCACATAAAATGCTAAGTTTAATCCAATTAAAAAAAATTCAAGTCATACTTTTGTGAAATTTACTTGATACATAACCCGCACACAATAACCCTTGTTAGATATTGTGAGGATTTAATCTTATCCATTTCCAGATGTGTACCCAAATTCCACAAAATATGAGTGTGCCAGTGATGTTGTAGACTTTAGAACTTGGCTTGGAGTATAATCTATCGAAACCACAATAATGAGAATATGGACTTAGATGAGAACACTGTTTAAATTGGTAAATTTTTAGGATTACACCCAAAAAGCCTTTACATGTTGTTTATTAACTAACTACACTAGTAAGTTAAATCCTCGTACAAATCCTTTGTTTACTCTCATTATAAGTGTAAGATACCCCTAGAAAAACCAATAGAGCCAATCCTTTAGGAATTACCATCCAACTGTTTTGTTATCGTTACAACACCTTTACATCCTGAGTCCTAACCCTGTTAGATTAAGTCTATTTATCAGTTGCTAGTTGCTTAAAGTGTAAAGTATGTATTTCCGAGTCTTGTGTCAATTTTCTATCTTTGGTACGGTTGGGAAGAAATTTTCACATTGCAATGGGAATGTAAAAGTAGTCAAAAACTCATGTATTTTACTAACCAACCAATTCTTGGTACCCGATCAAAAGAATGACAAGAACTTATCAAAGGAATTATCCGGAGTTATTATGATAGTGAAGATCATGAAATTACACCGAGTTCCGTAGTTAGCATGTTTAAAAAATGAAAAAAAAAAACTTAGAAAAATCGCGACAGAAAAAGGAGGAAAGATTGAAGATAATCATTTCGCAAAAGCTTAGACCGAAGGAATTATATGAAGGATCAATTATTCGTTGATACGTCTTATAAGTCAACGATGTAGAGTTTTGTATAAAGTGAATATCGCCACTTGCCTGTTTAAATTATTAAATATGGGATGATTGGGAAGTTGACCGTTACGGGAACGCCAACTTAGGTTGTTGTTTTTATCTATGATCA
Source organism: Tanacetum coccineum (assembly GCA_026074375.1). Classification (NCBI taxonomy): domain Eukaryota; kingdom Viridiplantae; phylum Streptophyta; class Magnoliopsida; order Asterales; family Asteraceae; genus Tanacetum; species Tanacetum coccineum. The sequence goes on from BQNB010005193.1 coordinate 82,583, forward strand.
AGACGTTGTAAATAGTTGTGTCTTTTCATGGTAACAGTCGGGAAAAAGTGTCTAGCAGCTTGTATCTTAGACGTCATCTATTTGTTTCGTAATTTTTATTTAACAACAATTTATTTCCCTTTCCTAATCATTAACCATGGGTTTTACGCGAATGAGGATGTGATCGCAAGCAGCTGGTCTATTTGTCCATTACCGGCCATGTATGCATGATTCAGTTGCCTTGTTGGTTTATTACTATTGGTGAAAATTAGAAGATCTCTACCCTATATCATTCTTCATCTTAACCCTTGGTTAAACTCGAATGAGGATGTGATCAAACATACATGTCTATTTCGTCGTTACGGCCATGTATGTGTGCTTCAGCTGCCTTGTTGGTATGGTACTTTTGGTGAAAGATTGTAGAATGATCAACCCTAAAGCTTATTATAAAAAAAAGGGAAAAAAGTAAGAAAAAAAAGGAAGGGGAAAAAAATTTTTTGGGGAAAAAAAAAAAAACCCCAAAATTTAAGATAAGTTGATAAAACAGCCCATTATTTACCTATATAAAACTGTTTACTCCTTACTCTAGTATGGAGAAGTTTACCTTGCCAACCTATGATAGAATATCTCGTCACCGACTAAGCACTTAAGGCGATTAAGTTACAGTTCCCACATAATTAGTTAGTGATTTGAGGTTTTTTCATCTTCCTATTTCGTGAGGTGTTTGTTGTGGTAGTTTATAATAGATCAAATAAATGCTTAACGGAAAAATCCTTAGGGATAACAATTTTTCAGAAACTTCTAAAGGCTACTATAGGACAATAGGATACTCCAGTGGGGATATTTGATGACATCAAATAACGTCACTTTTAACATCATTTATCCCATAAAATAACCCATTGTTTATAAAATTTATTGCAAAGAATTGTTACTAATCGTTTGTTATTGAGAAATACAGGTAAATTTATGGATACTGGTGAAGATTAGCAAAAAGGCACGCATTCTGGAGCTTAAACAAAGATGGTTGAAGATATTGTTCTTACAACCTATATGCCATATCCACAGAGAGAAACGGCGTATAAGTTGCCTGCACTTTACAAAAGACAACGCAGGAAACAATCTCAATACGCCGTAACCAGGGAAAATCCATACGCCGTATTCAAGCTAAAGGGCACTAAACTCATCTGAAAGATATCGAACATGTCCGTAATAACCCTTTTATTCAAGAAACCCTCATATCCGTACGCAGCCATTTGATACGCCGTATTGACCTTTTCCGGACCTTATAAATAGAAAACTCACAAACGAGTTTTAAGTGAGCTCATCCAATTTATGTGTGATACCTAAACCATAAAGATTGATTTTTCAGAGGAGAAGAAGAGCAAGAAAAGGTCTTGCAAACGTAAAAATTCCATAGGAAACAACTTGTAATATCCTATACTCTTGTACTCGTTCAGTTTTTGGTATCATTTGTTAACTTGGTTAGTTTACCTTGGCTAAATTATTACTTTTGTATTGATTATGACATTTAAAGGCTAATACCTTCGGGTATTAGCTATTATTATGAAGATCTGAATGTTTTGGTTGTTTTTTATCACGAATTGCTAAATTTGTTTGTTATTGCTTGTTTAATGTTTATCAGTTTATACTTGTCTACGTGCTTTTGTATGCAACTTATCATTCAACTAGATCTAGTGATACAGACCAAGTAATCTAGATGCCGGGATGGCTCTCCATATAGTGATTTATACATCTAGACCAATAGGATCACAAATAACGACCTATCTTTGCCCTTAGATTTTAAGCTTAGTTGTATCGGCAGGTGACCCCAGAGATCAAACAAGTCGTTCTCAATTAATTGGTAAAGACTTTGTTAGTGGACTACTAGTGTATGAATTGTCATTAAGCAGTAAGTGAGTAAAGTCTCTATGAGCTAGGGTTTAACAAGATCACCATTGCTTTAATCCTTAAGATATATTATAATCTGCAAATAAGGATTGCTTTATGGCGGAATAGCTTTAACTAAGACAGAATTCAACGTATCTATGTTTTAAGGAAGAAGGTACCCCGCCTTAATCTAAGAATGATTGCCCACATTGAGATAAGTAATCATTGGCACTAAAAAACAAACCACGTTCTGACTAGATTAAATAATGGTTAATATGGTTTTTTCTTATATTTTAGCCTAGACCGCTCTTTTATCTCCTGTTAAATATTCTTGCATAGTGTTTTAGAGTCTTAAGTTTGATTAGCACCACAAAACCCGTGCTAGTCTCTCAGGCTGAAAACCCTCCCTTATCCGTTAGATTTAGGATTAACATAGGTTTAGCATAGGTTTAACATAGAATAGAATTAACTTAGTTTAGATAACGAAAATATTAATAAATTGAACGATTGTTTCTCGCTCTTAGTGATCGACACCCTACTTACCACGAAACTACCACCGATCGGGTACACTACCTGTTAAAGTGTTGTTTTTGGTTAAGTCAGCAAAATATAAATTTAAAACTTGAAATCATAAAATCACACACCTTACTACAACATAATCAGCTATCGGCATTTTGGTCCTAGAATTTATGCCATTAATATAATGAAGAACATACATATCATAATTGTCATTCAACACACATTTTCCACAAATAACACAAACAAAGTTTACATTCGAGGTCTTAGCATTCAAACTGTCATTACACGCAGTTACAGACGTTTTATTATTAGAAAACTTAAAATTCCTACGGTGGTCTTCTACTTGTTGTTTCTTCCCTTTACTATTGTTATGCATGACTCTATCTTATAATTGATTGATCTTCAGCTGTGGTCTGCTAACACTAGTAGTGGGAATTACTCTAGTAGAGAAAGACATGCGTTTGTTAGTTTTCCTAATGTCTTGAGGTAACTGTGTTAATCCTAGTGTTGATTAGCTTGTGTGACTTTTTACAATTCCCCGGATCAATAACATTTGGTTGGGAGAAGAGTTAGGGTTTGTTTGGGTTCTTTAAAATGGACATCACATTCTGAGGCAAAATCTGTGTAGTGATGGTTGAAAAATCATTAGACACATTAAGAAATTTAGGAGGGGGAGGGTGCTAGTTGGTGATTTTTTGTATTTAACAAAATATCTTGCATTTACTTAAAGTATAAGTTGTAGATTAAATGTATAAAGATATAACTAGTAAAGTGTATGTTCTAGTTTATTTATTTTATGTAAAATTTGACTAACAATGTTAATATAGGTTAATTTTTATAACACTTTAGGTATTGGGTATAATAATGGGTATTTGTTGAAGCGTAGAAAAGTTTTGGTGGTTCCGGGTATGCCTAAACGTATTTTATCGCGAAACGTAAACACTTTACGCAACCAATAAAAATAAAATGTGCAAAGATAATAATTATACTTCAAATAATTATCTAACACTTGCTTGATGTAAACATTTAATTGTTTGATGCCCGTTTACGTTGAATAATCATTTTTACTTTACGCGATTTAACTTAACACTTTAAATTAAAAGCAAACGCGTACAACACTAAAAATAAATAGTTAATTAAATGACATCGTACAATGACCTAAAACATAATAATAATATTTCCTAGAAAGTCGGTTGATATCATTCAAAAACTGTGTTTTTTGATTTTTCATTTGAGATTTGAGAGAGCCTACTTCATGTTCAAGAGTATTAAAGTATCTCAAATCAGCAACCATTTCCTCTTTCAAACCCAAGTGAAATTTTTTTAAATCAACATTTATTTTTGGAATTTGGGGACAAAAATTTCCTTCTTTTATATTTTGAATGAAAGGATCTATGTGACCAAAATATGTTCTTTTGGCGATTGTTAGTTTGCAATGTTCCACTCCATCAAAAATCATGTCAACACTACTTTTAATTTTGAAAAGTTCTTTAGAGCTTTTACATTTTTGATCCCACGCAATGGATTCATCCATCTATCTTTCTAACAAAGTTGTTTTTTTATTAAAAGACTCTTTTGAATTTTCATTAGTGACAGGTATATGACTTATTTTTGAACTTTCTGAAAAATATCTCTGTTCAAGCGACTTTTCACATTGTGGAATGAACAAATCATAAAGATTATTCAAGTTTTTATAATCAAAAATTATAAAACACCATGCTTGAAGACCTGATAAGGTAATAACGCCAGGTGCAATGATGAGGAAATGAACTCCTGAAAAGTTAAAGAAAGTCTGGAATGAAGTAGACACCCTCCTCTAATGCTAAAATAGTAAGGAGTAATTGATCTCAGAAGAAGACTGACATGGATGGTAAAGTACACAACCTAAAAAGCTCGTCTGGTAGCTAAAGGCTGCACCCAAACCATTGGGTTGCTACGAGAGACGTTTTCTCCTTAACAGACATTAGAGCTATTAGGAATTCTTATAGCTATAGCACGTACTATGATGATGAGATTTGGTCAAATGATGTTAAAACTGCCTTCCTTGAATGGTCGCCTAGATAAGACATCTATATGGAGCAACTTGAAGGGTAAAGTAAATCCAAATATCCAAACCGTGTATGCAAACTTCAAAGATTACTATTTAATGGTTGAAGCAAGCACACGTCAATGGCATAACAGATTGATGAGGAATATCAAAAGGTTGGGATTTTAACTCAAAATCATGATGAGCCATGTGTATATCGCAAGCCTATGGAGTAGATGTAGTATTCTTGATCCCTATATGTTGATGACATATATTAATCATGGACACAACATTCCAAAGACTTAAGGAAGTTAAGGATTATCTTGGAAAGTGTTTTTCTATGAAGGATTTAGGAGAAGCTGCATACATTCTGGGAATTAAGATATATAGAGATAGATCTCTGCGGTTGATTGGACTTAATCAAAGTGCTTACATCGATAAGATATTGAAGAAATTCAGTATGCAAAACTCTAAGAAAGGTTTTATACCGATGGAAGTCAAACATGATTTGAGTAATGAAATGGTGCGCTTCATCAGATGAGGAAAAAGCTTACATGAAAAAGGTACCTTATCTTTGACTGTAAGGATCTATCATGTATGCTGATTAGGGGTGCACAAGGTCCAGATGTGGCATTTGCTCAAACATGGTCCATCGACTATCAATCAGAATCCCGAAAGCTCCACTGGTTGCTGTTACAACATATTCTAACGTATCTAGGAATACGAAATATGTTTTTAGTGTAATCGGAGGAAATCCAATACAGAACTTGAGGTTACAAGTTTTCTGTTGATGCTCCTGGCGAATGCGATAAAAGATGATACGAAGTCTCAGACGGGTTATGTCTTTATCGTCAATGGAGGAGCAGTAGACTGGAAGAGCAAAAAGCAGACAACCATTGCAATGCATGCAACGCAATCTGAGTACATGGCTGCGTCAGAAGCTGCAATGGAAGCCGTTTGGATTAGGAAGTTTGTTGGAAAATCTTGGAGATAGCTTTCAATAAATAAAACCTAATTAATAGTATTGTGACAATTCTGCTGCAATCACATTCGCCAATGAACCTTAGTCATGAAAGGCGCCAACATTTTCTGGGTAGATATCACAATGTCCGAGACCAAGTCGAGGTGGTGAAATCAAATTGATAAAAGTTCACACAGATAAAAAACCTAGCTGAGTGCATTTACTAAAGCTTAACCTAAGGAAAAGTAACGAACATGCCAATGGAATTAGGACTTTCGATTAGCTAGTAGTTTCATGCATATCTGATGATTAGTGTTTGGATAATGGATGTGTAAACATTATTATTTGATTAAAATAAAAGGATGGTATATGTATATTTTGTTATTAAATTTTTTATCCCTATTTTACCTGATTTTGTAAAATCCTTGAATATGAAATATACTAAATGTCCGTTGTCGATTTAACGATATGGGAATATTATTGAATTAGACAAATCTGAGTATTGGGTTAGAAATATACTTGAAAAGTATATTGATGCGTTGACAATACCAATTTCATGATGAAATTTAATGAGATTGAATATAGGAACTTATCCCACACTATGTGATTTGTACTTTAAAAGTGATATTGTCAATAAGATAAATCATAAATAGTTTAGTCCTCAGACTTGTAGATGTACACCAGGAAACTGTTATGGAATCTAGTGCATTTCTGTGAAGCAATTTAAACGCTAAACGTAATAGGAAGCTATACGGATTGTTTTCAGAAGTGGTTGCGAAATCAAGATTTTGCTTTGTAGTCAATAAAGGATTTGTCTCCTTCAAATACGTTTTGAAGTTTAAACAGTTGTGGCCCCTCATGGGATTTTTAAGATGTATGTGTGGCCACAATAGCACACCCAAGATTTTCTGGATACGTTCAAGAATATTTGGTAATCTTGCTCAATCCAGATAATACTATAACAGAAACCGTTAATTAAGGAATGACTAAGATCCATTATCCTCTAACATTGTATTAGAAACAAAGGATAATAATAATATGAATCATGTGCAGTGGTAAAGTTTTCAAACTGATGTTTTAAAACATTTTTCTGCATCTTTTTGGATTCTTCATTTCCTCCAAACCTTGATTTGATTGCAGTCCAGAGAGATTTAGCATCTGAAACATTATGAAACTTAAGGAGATATTCATAAAGTATTGCTAAAAGCATGATGCTCTTAACTCTTTCCTGATTCCTTTTGGCAACCAGTTGTTTTGCAGTTTTAGGAACATGAGGAGCAGAAGGACCAGATTGATCTCCTGTTAGTGCAGGTTCTTCTTGGAGATCTCCATTAACGATTATGTCCTATAAGTTGTGATCTGTGTGACATATATATTGACGCATACTCATGCTCCAAATATCATATTCACCTTTCTTGATGATAGGGATTTTCATTGCTGTGATAGTTGGTGGAGGAGTGTCTTGTTCTACCATCTTACTGGTTTGAGTGTAGATCTGTTTCAAACAATAGAGTTCTTCTTATTCAGAGTTTCCAAACAAGCTCTGATACCACTTGTTGGATCCCTTACTGAATAGATCTTGAACCTTTAGCTTCCAAAGGGTTTGCTACTTTAGATAAATCCAAAGCAACAATAATAAAACATTGATTTAACACTATTGATTATACGGAAACTAATCAACAATGCTAAGAAGAACAATATTAAGTAACACAAGAAAACTTTGTATTATAACTTGAATCTGACTAGGTTACAGATTACAAAGACTATGATTGCTAAGATGATCTCTATTGATCTATGTTGATCTATATCAACTAACTATGACTAGGGTTCCTTTTATACACCAAGAAAACCCTAATGGGCTTTACAAAACGCGTATAGAGATCATGCATATCCTTTCCTAAGATATCTCATGCATATCTCTAACTCTAACTAACTTCTGCATAAGCAGACTTAACTATTACATAACCAGTACTAACTTATAATCAACTACCAGTACCAACTATGCTAACTCTTCTACCAGTACTAACAAGTGTACTGGTAGAACTAAATATGTAACAAACAGAATTAAGTCTTACATACATAATTCCTAACATTAGACATTTGGTCCCCAACGTTTCATGTATCCGAAGTTATTGTTACCGCATATGTTTTGCATTTGGTTTTGGCACATACATGGTGAACAACTTCCACATTGAGAAAAACTAAGTGGATGTGAATGATTCCTTATTATGTGATTAGGATAGTTTTGTCTGCCTTGGTCTCTCCTAGGTTGAGGTGTTCTAGATCGAGGTCGAGGACTAATAGTCTTTCTTAGAGGTAGAGTTTTAGACCTCATTGTGGGTTTAGTAAATCCAACTCCGGGTTTTAAGGATGGTTTGTAAAAATGTTTTACCTCATCATCGCCTGCAATAGGAATTTTAGTATTGTTTATAAGTATAAATTTTGGTTTTGAATTTGATTCTATCAATTTTTCTTTCGACTCGACTTCTTGGGCTTTTACAAACTTTACTTGTTTGGTTTCGCTAGGTGACTCTTTGGTAAAATTAAAACCTAACCCGGATTTATCTCCGGAAGTTTTTTGAGAATTTATTATTTTCTTAAGTGAGTGACTACTATCATTAAATTGATTTAGCCTAGATATTTCTTTTCTAAGCTTCTCATTTTCAAGCTTAAGGTCTTGACATAATTTACATTCTTCAATTACTTCCTTACCTTTTTCTAACCTAGATAGTTTATCTTTTAATTCTAGTACTTCATTTTCTAATTCTATTTTAGCTTGTTTTAGAGTTTTATTTTTAGCCATGACTTTTAGTCCTAATTTGCAAAGTCTACTATATTCATTATCTAAGTCATTTTCGTCTAGTGATAATTGGTCATCACTAAAGTATTCGGTTTCGGAAAGTACCTCATTTGAAGCTTTAGCAATAAGACATTTTTCGTCATTTGTCTTCTCATCTTCATCTTCATCGCTATCACTCCAAGATCCTCCAACAAACGCTTTTTGATTTTGATATCTTGATAGTTTTGGACATTCTCCGACGAGATGATTTGGATCTCCACACTTAAAGCATTTTCTTTCGCCTTTGCCATTTTTGTCGTCTTTATTTCTTTGAAATGATTTTCTCTCTTCATGTGGTTGTCTTACGAATCGTCCTCGTCTTTTGAAGAATTTCTTGAAGTCTCTTACGGCCATGGCGTATTCTTCATCTTTACTATCGGAGGTTGAGCTATTATCATCACTCGAATCCTTTCTAGCTTTTAAGGCAATAGATCTACTTTGTTCTCTTTTGCTTTTGATGGTTTCGGAATCTTTCTTAATTACTTCTTCATAAACCTTCAAATTCCCAATGAGTTCGTCAAGTGATAGAGTTGTTAGATTCTTTGATTCTTCAATCGTCGTGACTTTTGCGCGCCATTTAGGATGTAGTGCCCTAAGAAATTTCCTAACACAATTCTTGCTCGAAAAACTTTCGTCAAGTGCTTTTAGACTAGTAATAATAGTGTTAAATTTAGCAAAGGCGTTATCTATTGATTCCTCTTCCGGGATCATGAATTGTTCATATTGTTGAACAAGAAGATTTATTTTGTTAGCTTTGACTTGATTATTACCTTGATGAGTGATTAACAAAGTATCCCAAATTTCTTTTGCGGTTTGACACATAAAAATTCTTTCGTATTCTTTACGTGGCAAAGCATTATAAATTACCATTTTAGCTTCATTATTTTTTGCAAGTTTCTTTTTAAGATCATCGTTTTGTTTATGAAAAGGTACACTTTCATCCTTTTTAGTTTTGGGATTATTTTGAATAGGAGGAAAATCACCATCGGTAATAACATGCTAAAGGTCTAGATCTTTTGACTTCACATAAGTTTCGAATCTATTTTTCTAATAAATAAATCCATCACTTTCAAATAGTGGTGGTCTTTGGCAAGATAATCCTCTAAATATTTTTTCGGATTCATAGATCGATTCAAGTTTAAAAATACAATTTATTTTAAAATTATTGTTTAACGTGGCACTTGAATAGCAATTGTGGAATAACTAAAGGGGGGTTGAATAGTTTATACCAGCTTTTTTAAATTAAGGTGTTAAAGTGTATGTAAAACTTTTATGATTCGACTTTATGTGATTTCACACTTGCCACACTATGATCAATATAGTTATCTAAACAATCAATAGAATGTTATGAGAAAGTAATGTAAGACAAAGATAAGAGTAGAGAACAATCAAACACAAGCGCGAAAGGATTTATAGTGGTTCGGTAACGAAGCACCTCTTCGCCCTACTCCACTCCCCGAGCACCAAACTCGAGAGTTTTCTTCACTATGTCAACAAACTCCCTTATGGCGGAGAAAACCGTACACAACGTTGCTTACACTGATTTACGACACAAAGCTAAATGTCGAGTTTTAATCTTAGCTAGAACCAATCTATCACAACACAACTTCACGACTTGTTCACGACTTCACAACTTCACGACTTCTTCACAACTTCAAGACTTCTTCACAACTTCAAGACTTCTTCACAACTTCACTTCACCACACTACTTATATCACAACTATCTAACACTACTTGGTAAGATCACCACGATCTAACTATACTTACAAAGATCACCAAGATCTAGCTACTACACACAAATACAAGATATACAATTGATTTACAAATTTGTGATATGGATGCAACAAGATTGCAATACACACTTGAGGTGTAATACTTCTTCACTTGATGATGAAAGTATTCTTCTTTTGCACTTGAGGAATTGAGCTTGGATCACTTGGAAACAAAGCTTTATGATTAAATGATCAAAGGATTTTAGAGAGGATATGTGGGCTGTTTTGGGCAGAAAGAATAAGTGCAAAAGGTGAGAAAATAGTGGGGAAAAGTCCAGTATTTATAGGACAGACTGGGGGAGCGTCTACCTAGGGGCGGTCCCCTTAAAATTAAAGGGCACACAGATTAACAAACAAAGCTTCAATATATTAATATGAATACTCTAACTAGTATTAGGGTTACAAAACCTTAAAGCTATAACGATATCAAAACAAAAGATATCAAACTCTATGCCCTAGGACCTCCTTTTATACACCAAGGAGCCCTAGTCGATTTACAATGTATTCCTAAAACTTAAAATATTATCAAATATCTATTCTATAAATAACAATCCTTATCAACTAAGTAATCTTGATCTCCAATCAATCTTTATCTTTTCTCTGATAGTAGAAAATCTTCTAGCAGTCTTAATCTTTTCAGCAGTTGTGACTTTGTAATAGCAGCATTAACTCTGAACACTAACAGTAGTAACTTATACACCAGCAGCATTAACTGTGTACAAGCATCATTAACTACTTAGAATATTTTCTTCAATCTTCTCTAGCAGTACTAACTTTACTCTAGCAGTAATATATACTAGCAGTACTAAGTTACACTAGCAGTAGTAACTATGAACTAACAATACTAACTACTTAGCATATTTTTCATTAGAGTTAATGAACAACACTAAGTTTTACTTAGCAGCAGTAACACAAACCTTAGCAGCAGTAACTCCAAGATCATCAAGAAGTCTTTTAATCCCAACAGTAACCTTCAAACCATATGAATAGTCTCTGTTAAATGCTCATTATTAATGTCAATGAGTATAAAGATGGTTTGCATTTACTTGAGATAAATGTTAATAAATGTATGAAAGTTTCACGTCCATTGAGCTTCATTGCATTAATGAGATGAAACTCTCAAATAATTAAGGTTTTACATTAATATCTTGAAACACAAATTATAAAAAGTAAATAGTATGGATTTAGAGATGGGTTACTTAGGCTTAAATCATAAACACTCCACAATAAATGTGGTGTACTGAATCTTATATGATATAAGATAAGATTATACACATTGTACAAACTAATAAAACACACAAAACTTTATACAATTTATATGCTAATACATATAGTTTTGAAAATCGGACCAGACCAACGAGTTCAAATGGGAACATGAGTGGCCACCGGTTCGGCTAGAAAATAAAAGCCGTCCGAAAACGAACCGGAGAGAACCGGTCAAAACCTATAAAAATGAGTTAACTGTGCTTAATTGGGGTCATTTTTTCTGGTTAATCACAAGGTACTTGCCGTCGCATCGCGCGATACCCTGCTAGTGATAATTCATATACGAAAATCGTTTGCATATCCAAAAGTTTATTTAAATATAAAAAATGATTATATGTACTAAGTTATTAAAATATAAGAGAAAAATAACTTAGTTGTAGACTTGTAGATGACCTTAGAAACCAATTACAAATTTAACTAATAATGATACGACCCTGTACGGGGTGTATCGAATACTAGCACCACTTCAAGCGTGTGCGAGCTCCTTAAGAAAATAGAGAGAAGAAGAGAATTGTTTTGATCTTTTAACTAGATTGATTGATTAACTAAAGAGTACAAAGAGTATTTATAATAGCTAAATGGGTCATGGGCCTATTATGGGCTATTATGACCTTTGACTTTGACTATTCCTAAGATAACGACACTTTCCTAAGATAACGACACTTAGCTATTAAGAGTCAAACATAACAATATTTATCCTAAACACATATCCTAACACGACTCCAACACATATCCTAAACATAATAACTATGACTCCTAACCATGGGCGTAACACTCTCCACACCTTTAAAAACCACCTTGTCCTCAAGGTGATGTTTAAAAAAATTATCTTGATTTCGGGATCCCATAATCTTCTTTGCATTGCAGCCTTCATCTTTTTCTTCTTTATGTACTTGTCATTAAGACGCTTCAAGAACTGAATAAGAATATGTAGGGTATCAACATAGTATTGGACTTCTTTATTAACCCCTTTGTCAATGAGCACTTGGACATCAGTTGTACCAATCGTTCCTTATAATTGGGGAGAACGCGGGCTTCCGTGACCAATGAGTGAATTGAGGATTGATATGTCCTTGTTTTTGACCGCATCATCACCCTCGCCCGTGGCCACGTTACCCGAGTCATCATCCTCGCCAACCCCAAGCGCTTCGCCACCAATATCTTCATCAGCATTTATGGACCCTTTAATCTTAGGTGAAGCTAATTCACTTTGTAATGGTAGGATGGCATCCGTTTTCTTTTTAACGATATGCTCTTTCTCTTTCTTTGCAATTGCCTCAAAACGAGCCTCGATTATACGGGCTAAGGAGAACGCATCGCCTAACGTGGTTGGTCTCGACACCAACAACACATGTTGTAGGCTGAGTTTGAGTCCCGAGATGTAGAAAGAGATGAGCAAGGAGTCCGGTGTATCCCTAACCCTATTCATGAGTTTCTCAAACTCTCTTTGATAATCCTCAACCGTACCTAATTGCAACAGCTTCGATAACGCCCCCCGTGGATCTTCATATTTTGATGGTCCAGAACGATTCTTCACACTTTCCTCAAACCTGGCCCAAGTAGTGATCAAACCATTCTTTGTCATCCAGCGAAACCACTCCACCGCCGCGCCTTCCAAATTAAATTCCACAATCCGCAAATGTTGATCAGCGGGTGTGTTAAGCAATGAAAAGTACTCTATAATGACAAAGATCCATCTATCTAGATCGTTCCCTGAAAACTTCAGAACATCTAAACGCATCGACTGTGGTGACTGCTCGCCACCTCCTTGCTGATTCTGAAGAAGACCTCGAGTTGCCTGTAACTCGGCACGCAATGTGTCAAACTGAAGCTGAAAAGCCTCGGCTTGTTGCCGCACTAGCTTCTCGAACGCATCTTGATGATCTTTAAGCTACAAACAAACCGTGTTTTCATCCATGAGTGCAATGAAAGAACAATAATTTTTTTACAGATGAACAGTACTCGGTGAATAGTGTCGATGAACAGTAACTTTTTTTAAAATTAGAACCCTAATTCAGTAGCCCTCTCAATAAAAGCACCAATTGATACGACTCGTGTTAGGGGTTGTATCGGGATAGTAGCACCACTTCAAGCGTGTGCGAGCTCCTTAAGAAAATAGAGAGAAGAAGAGAATTGTTTTGATCTTTTAACTTAATTGATTGATTAAAGAATACAAAGAGTATTTATAATAGCTAAATGGGCAATGAGCATATTATGGGCTATTATGACCTTTGAAATTTGACTTTGACTTTTCCTAAGATAGACATCTTCATAAGATAACGACACTTAGCTATTAGAGCATTAGGTATGGTTGGTGCCATGGCTTGAGCCGTGGGCCAAAAATGATATTTTTTCTTCACAACACCAAAAACTCCCATAACACCAAAAAGTGTCTCATTGGTTAACACCACATTTTTTTGTGTTATGAAGAACTTTTCCATTTTTTTTCATTTTTATAAAAAAAAACTTATAAACTTAAAACTTAAATTTCATTAATTAAAAGAAACATTACATAAACTTAAAAAAACATAAACTTAAATAGAAAAAAACATAACCATAAATAAAATACGACAACAATTTAAAAGTTAAAATACGTCGCCCGGACCTTCTCTTTCAAAGCCTCGATCCTAGCCGCGTCTTCCGGATTCATCCCCGTAGTGTCGAAAGTAAGAATCTTCAAATTTTCGTTTCTTTTTTGAAGTTCAACCACCGCGAGTTTAGCCGCTAGCTCACGATTCAATGATTCTTTTTTCGCTTCACGGTCCAATTGAATTTGTTCTTGAAAGAACTCGGTTAGTCGATTTTTAGACGAACTGGAAGTGGCGGATGAGCTTGTCGAGGAACATTGACTTTTAGACTTTCGAGGAGCCCTGGATGGACGCGGTATAGCATCCTCCCCAAACATTTCGGGCTCATCTTCGCCCGTTACCCGTCCTCGGGTTATTCGTGCTTGTGTCGACTCGGGGTTTGTCCACTTATATTTATCTTTCAAAGAAAGCCAAGCAAATAGGAGTTGCTTGATGTCGGAGTTGCCGGATTAGAATTCATATTGGGATCCATGAAAAATTGAAAGAGATATATAAAAATGAAAGAGATGTGATTTTGGAAGTGTATAAAAAATATGTGAGTTTGTATATGTATATATACAAAAACAATGGCTCAAAACTTGCAAAACCACCCCTAAAACGACTATATTTTGAAATATCCCGCTCCCCAACGGCTAGTTTTAAAAAAAAAATGAAAACGCGAAAACGCGACTTGAAAACGCGAGAAGCGGTACAGCTTCCGCTCACCAACGGCTAGTTTTTAAAAAAAATAAAAATGAAAGCGAAAAACGCGACTTGAAATTCGCGAGAAGCGGTACAGCTATCTCCGTGTTTTTCAACGTCGCGTTTTCGCCCACAGCGTCGGCTCGGTGGTGGCGGCTGCGACGAGGTGAAAAAGCCACCATGGTGTGTTCTCGCGCCGTGGGGTGGAGTTTTTCGTTGCCGAAGGCTCAAGCAGTTCAGCCTCCGGACCTTCGTGCTCTTATGAGTCAAACTTAACATACTATCTCTTAACACATATCTAAAACGACTACAACAAATATTCTAAACATAATAACTGTATCTTGATGTTTATCCTATCCCATGCGGAGTAACAAATAAACTTTCTTCCCCTTAACGCTTAGGGATACGTTGTAGTATGCGTTTTATTTATTTTTTTTTTGTATTATGATGGAGAGTTTTGCCAATGAAAGCTTTTAGGTGGTTGTTTCGTTTTTCATAAAGAGAGCCTACTTAATGCCTCTTAATCTGACTCATCAGACTTGCGATCAGACATTTGGCTCAATTAAGGCGTTTGTTTTTTTCCTTTCATTCAGTCGCGGTCAGAGGGCTTTGTAGAAACATCTTAACCAACTAAATGTGGATGGCAGGTGAGTCTTAATGCCTCTTCACTCTGTACTTTTCTTTTTTTCTTAGTTTTTTTTCTTTTTTTCACTCTTTGTTTTTGTGCGATATTTTGTTTCTAATCTTCTTTTTATATGATATCACGTTTAGAGAAAATAATCATTTTTCTTTAGTTAGATAAATAATGTTTCATTACTTATGATGATGAGTTGCTTAAACATTTAAAGTTTTTCAACACATAGTAATATTTAATTAGTTTGTGAAATTAAATGTGTAATCGTGTATTTGCATAGTGAGCTTTCAATTTTTCACTAAAATAATGTATTTTAACTTGCCGTTAAAAAAAGTATTTTTAATTGTTGTAATTGCCAATGTAAGCATACTAGAAATTTTTTTTTCGCATAATCTTACTGATTGTAAAGTTAATGATATGTAACAATTTGTAAAATGATGATGATGTTTAAACACTTGAGAGATACCATATTAGTTGAATAATTTATGCAGAATAATTTTGCCGACAACTAAATTTTGAATGTTTCTAAGACTTTTTTTATTATAACGTTGCACATCGATGTTAATTTTATGAATAAAGGCATTTATATGATTTTTTAATAATGTTTATGTTGTTAAGGAATAATACTGATTTGTGCTTTTATCGTTCAGGACATTTAAAAAGTAAAAACAAAATACATTATTTTTCATTCGATTTCAGATTCAAGACATTTTCAGATTCAGATTCAGATGTGCGAATCAGATTCAGATTCAGAGCCTCTTAATAAACAAACAGCACCTTAGTGTCGTACATGTTAAAAAAACTAGACAAGTACTTATATATAACAACGATATTTTATAACAACAGATAGTTGTGGTGATAATTTTTTTATGAGTTATAAAAAAAAATAATAAAGGTTTATGGATTTTAGGATTAAACACTATTTAAACTGAATAAAATTATGGTTTTCATATATAATTTTTTTAATTTTCAAGAATAAAGTATAAATCATTTATATACACTATAGATATGGATATATAGATATGATTTTTTGGAACAGATATATAGATACTCTGATTTATCTTCTCGCTCTAAAAAAGGATTGAATGTAGTCAATGTACTATTCTTTGTCATTTTATTTTCATCTTTAATGCATTTATTACCATTAGACATGATTAGTATGCGACTTTTATTAATGTAACATTTTATCTTTTGGAGACTATCAAGGGTCAAGACATCACAAAGTAACATTGTACATCTCTCTTTCTAGAGAACATACTTGATTCAAGTTAAGTTTATCGGTAGATACAAGTCCATGGTATGTGAAGTCTTTTTTTGGGTAAAATGTTTGAATCCTCGCAAATTTACGAAAGGTGATTTGCATACTATTTGACACTCAACTATACAAAAAATCAATTCACATTGTGAACAATGTACAATTATATATTACATAGGAGTGTTCCATTAAAAAATATAAGTGTGCAAATCAATTCTTTAAATTTATATGTAGTCAAGTTAAATATCGAACATCACAATCGGATCGGGTCGGGATCGCCCGAAAATAAACGAATTATCTCAAAAAGTGCGAGCCTGGATCGTGAATATTTGGAAAAAAAAACAAAAAAACAATTTAATTTTTTTTTTAAATGTTCGGCACTTCCCCGGGTCGGGTAAATAATCCCGGTTGATTTAATGCAAATTTATTACACCTGAAGCGCGTGGTTAGTTTTTTTGTTATTTCATAAAAAATAACAGACGGCAAGTAATCTCAAAAAGTGCGATGAGAGTATTTAATAAACAAAACAAATTTTTTTTTTTCTAAAAAAAAAAAAACCAACTCGGAAAACGGGTAGGTCTGACCCGCGGTATTAATGCAACTCGGTCAACCCGGTGCATTAATGTCAACTATAAATGCAAAAGGCAATTTAATGCACTTAGCCCGAGAGGGATTATTACGTAGGAAAAAAATAGAATTTTATTTTTAGAAAGTTTTAGGAAAAAAAAATGGGCGACCGCACGTCGTTGCTGGGCGAATTTGCGGAGCGCCCGAAGTATGAGGAAACTTAAAGTTTTATTCATAAAAAATCAGACGATGACTCCAACAGTGCCGTGAGGGTATTCCTTTTGTTTTTTTTTTTTTTTTTTTTTTTTTTTTTTTTTTTTTACGAGAAAAAAAAGGGAAATTTTATTTTAATAAATTTTTTGAGAAAAAAAAGAAACGGGACGGATATAGCGGCATTATCGTGGAGCGCGAGGTTTGAGGAAACTTAAAGCGCGAGGTTTAAGGAAACTTAAAGTTTTATTTATAAAAAAACAGACCGACGGCTCAAACAGTGCGAGAGGGTATTCCGAGGAAAAAAAAAGAAAGTTTTATTTTAAAAACTTTTTGAGAAAAAAAAAGAGAAAAAAAGTGGCAAAAAAAAAACAAATGTTAAAAAAAAAGGGAAAAAAAAGAGAGGAAAAACCTTCATTAAAAGCGGGTCAAAAACATTTAATGAAACCCGGTTTATTGGGGGGTCGGGTCCCCCGGTAAATGTATTGTTGTAGAATTTTATCTTTTGGAGACTATCAAGGGTCAAGACATCACAAAGTAACATTGTACATCTCTCTTTCTAGAGAACATACTTGACTTCACATACCATGGTATGTGAAGTCTTTTTTTGGGTAAAATGTTTGAATCCTCGCAAATTTACGAAAGGTGATTTGCATACTATTTGACACTCAATTATACAAAAAATCAATTTACATTGTGAACAATGTACAATTATATATTACGTAGGAGTGTTCCATTAAAAAATATAAGTGTGCAAATCAATTATTTAAATTTATATGTAGTCAAGTTAAATATCGTACATCACAATGGTTATGAGTAGGGCTGAGCATATTGTACCGTCTACCGGACCAGACCGAACATATTTCGGTCCGATTATCGGTCCATGCTTTTTCTTAAATTCGGTCATCGGTTCGGCTCGGTCTTACAAAAAACCCGGCACCAAAGAGCTTGTGTCCCAATGGTACCTCATGTTGTGTGAGAAGCTCCTCAACCAAATGGTTGTGGGTTCAAATGCTTAGGACACGTGAGATAGTTTGTGGTATAAATATTGTGAGATAGTTAAAATTTGCCGTTCTAAAAAAAAACCCGACGATTATGCTTTGTTGGACCGGACCAGACCGAAGACCGAACCGACCCTGACCGAAGCATTTTGGTCCGGTCATCGGTCCAACATTTTAGACAAATTCAATTTTGGCCGATCTGGTTTTTCGGACCGTGATCGCCCTTAGTTATGAGTACCATCTTGCACCGCTATATTTGTGCAAGAAATTAGTTACTCAGCGCTAGAAAAATGAACCCTTTTGTTTCTAATTTATAAAATGGTAATTTGGTGAAACTTGTGTCGTATAAGAATATTTTGTTTTTTGGGTTTTGCTAACAACAACCATTAAGGTTGTCATTAACAACAAACTTTTCATCTTTCATTCAAAAAATAATACATCTTCCAAATAAAATCATCATCAATTAGTTATTAGCTCTTATTATATCTCAAACACATTTGTAATTCATTTCATTGTATAAGCAAAAAAAGTGACAAGTGTTTATAATTATGTCTTAATGTTAGTATTATTATCAAACATGAAAAGTGGAGTTTGTTGTTAGGGCCTGTTAGCATTTCCTTTGTTTTTTTACTGTAAAAGAAAGATGAAATACAATAACTTTTAGAAAGAGTGGTGATTTGCACATCCCATTTATTGATTTGCACACTCAAATTGCGTGTGTCTTGACATTTATACTCTTATACATATTAATGATATAATAGTCTTGACACACATATTTTTAAGTGTATCAATCAATTTATAAAGCGTGCAAATTATAACATTTTAGAAATATTGCTACTTATTTGCATTTACTATTAGGAAGAAAAAGCACTCTGTTCCAACTAGAACAAATCCCTTGAAACCTGCTTCACCCATACCCTAATCTTTTTTACTGTAGTAAATAAACTTCGTAAAGTGTGACCAAAATCCCATTATCCCGCCTCTTTTACATTCATCCCACACAATACAACATTCCCGCTTACACAATCGTACTCCACAACACACCCTATAAAATACGCTATTTTTTTTGGGTAAAAAAAACCACTCTGGTCTGTGTTTTTTTATTGTTTGGTTGGAGAATGTCGTCTGCTGTTGCAATGGAGACAAAGAAGAAAGAAGAGGATGTGAAGGGAGGCGAGTTGTTGTTCTGTGGTACAACACGTTCCGAAGCCGAAATTAAGCGAAAAGTGTTGCCTTTGAACAGCTTTGTTTCTCCGACACGACTTCGGTCTCTTGTTGGTGTTGATATTCGCTATGTTGCTTCTGGTTGTGGTAAGTAGTAATTTTTAACTTATTATGTCACAATAATTTTATAAGTCTCAAAATAAGCCAGCCGCAGAAAATGAGCTTACGAAAAATAAGTTGAAACCACTTAAGCTAATGACATAGAAACAAAGCTTAAACAGACACCCTTTGGATGATTAATGTTTGTAAATTTCTAGGCAAACAATATATATTGGATTAGATTTTTAAAACTTTTATGGGGTCCATAAAGTTTTTATATTACTCCAGCTTTTAGGGGCTCTTTGATGTAAATAATCACTTAGAGAGTTGTTTGGGTTAGCTTGTTTAAGTGGTTCTAGAAAGGCTAAAAGTATATATTTGGGTAAAAAAAGGTGGCCTATTTACTGAAAAAAAACTAATAAGCCTAAACCCAAACGCCCCGTTAAATGCAAAAATGAACTGTTAGATACGCTTGCCTGACCTCTATATCTATCTAAACTTATTTATAATTTTATCTAAAATTTATATGCAGCATCTAATCATTGCGTGGCATTGGATGTGGATGGACGTTGCTTCACATGGGGTAAAAATGAGGCAAGTTCCTAGCATTTATCAGATTGACCAGCGACACTAGCCTCTTCAATTTACTAAACATATCATATCTAGCAATTTCCTAGTAAAAAAATAGAAATTTAGTTAAATGATACTCGGTAACTAACATATTTTTTCACTGAATAAAAGCGTAGGAAAACAATGCTATGGTTATGAGTTATCTAAGATTATCGGTACACTGTTCTCTTTATGTATTCAGTGAAACACATTGTTAGTAGTAACTGTTCTATTTTATTGTAATATTTCTAGTGTTTTGAAAAGGTAAATATGATATTTGAAATCTGGAGAGAGTTATATAAAATTGGGAACCGTAGAACGGGGGTATATATGGTTATAACCTATACAAGGAAGAAAGATATGTAACTTATAAAGTAGTAGTATTTATTAATGTTACCTTTGGGCTTCAACTGTAATTGGTAGCTAACTTCCAAAATGTTAGAATTAGGGAAATTTTGACACAAGTTAACGACATGTTACCCTTTTGGCATAAGTGCATTATCAATGCTCAAGTTTCTTTAGTCTGTTTATTTTTGCTAACTCAACCTTAATAATGTACTGCAATGCAAAAAGCTTTTTTTATGCATTAACATTAACATATATAAAAAATTGCATTGAGTGAGGAGTTAAAAATGGATAAATTTTGTGTTGTTTCTTTATATTATTCCAGAAGTTATACACTACCATTGTATTGAACTTACAATAATTAATGTTTGTGTTCTTTCTGATCTCTAATACA